>RQWE01000125.1:1777-62391 GCA_004028395.1 Leptographium galeiforme
CCTCCCCCCCGCCAGCCCTCCAGACCGAGTTCGCCCGGCTCTCCGTGCTCACCGTCGAGATTCTGCGCGTCCACCTCGCCTTCAAGGAGATCACCGTCCTCTCCTTTGAGTCCGTCCTGCGCGACCTGCAGGCCTGGCATGACCGTCTGCCGCCGCCGCTGCACCTGGCCGGCCTGCACGCGAGCCCGCTGCCGTCCGACACCCTGCGCTCCACCTACCGCCTGCACCTGCTGCACCTCGGCGCCGTCATCCTCGTCTACCGCCGCATGGCCTCGCAGTTCAGCTGCATCGCCAGTCCCCACGCCGGCCGTCCCATGCTCGTCCACGGCCTCGACCGCATCCCCGACAGCCTCCTCCGCCAGGGCATCGCCGCCGCCCGCACCTCGGCCCATGTGCTTACTCAGCTGGCCGACGGCCAGACCCCGCCGCGCCGCTGCTGGATCATCATGTACGTGGTGATGTTGTTGTTGTGTTGTCGTCGTCATTTTGTTGTCATTTTGTTGCTCCCCCTCACCTCCCCCCCCTCCCGACCTCCCTCCTGACCTCCCCCCAGCATCCAAGCCTACACCTGCTGCATCGTCCTCCTCCACGTCGTCGCCCAGCGCCAGCTCCATCGCTGCCACCCCGGCTCCTGGGAGAGCGACATGCAAAAGGCCCGCGCCTGTCTCCACGTCCTCCAGCTCGCCGGCACCATTGACGCCGTCGCCAAGGACTTTCACGCGCGCCTCTCCCCCGTCATCTCCGACCTGGCCCGCCCGCCGCCGTCCCACCACGCCTACGCTGCGTCCGACGGCCACCGAGGCCCACCCGACCACGACCGTGTCGGCTACGAGTCCGCCTCCCTGCTCCTGACCGCCCCGCTCGCCGCCGACGGCGAGTGCACGCGCACCTCTCTCGACCTCATGGCCATGCTCGGCCGGCCCTTTCGCAGCCTCTGGAGCAAGCCTCCTCTACCCGACGACGGCCGGCCCTCCACCATGCCCAGCCTCGGCCTGCCCCAGCTGGCCGGCCTGGACTGGTCGAGAGAGTCGCGCTGATGATTCCCCTTTTGCTTTGCGCCCTTTGCTCCAAAGCCTGTTTCTAGCCTCTTTTCCCCGCCACCCTTGGCGACGCCCCGCTGACGATTCTGTGAACTTTTTTCCCCATGATGAACAAAAGAGAAAAACGAAGAAAGAAAAACGAAAACAAACATCCTATAGAAATGAACGACTGAAAGCTGAAAGCCTGCATGTATGTATCTTGTGTACACACGAATTTTATTCATCACGTATCTTATCTCTGGCAACTTTGGTGGGGCCCGCCCAGGCTGCCCCTCACTCGCCCTGTGCGCTCTCTGTTAGCGCCTCCTGAAACACAGCCTCTTCTTGTCCTGGCCGCTTTGCAACCGCACCGGCGGCATCCCCGGCCAACGTCCATCCCCAAACACATACTCCCAAACACCCCGCTCCGATCGTTCTCCGGCCGTCCTGACCCGGCTCCCGAGCAGACGTCGTTGCGTGCGATCCACCCCGACAACGGTAGACTGGCTTTTTTTTACCGATCCCCTTTTCTTTCGCTTTTCGGCGCCATGGCTGGACGAGACGATGAGCACGAGGCGAGTCTGGCCCTGCTCTCCTGGAGGCGCGCGGCGCTGATTGCTAATCCGTCTCCGGCCTGCAGGGTGCGTCTGTCCAGGAGCAGCTGATTGAGGCCTGCCGGCGCAACAATACCGATCTGCTGGCCGAGGTGCTACAAGGCCGTTCCGAGGCAGAAGTGGCCCGTCTGCTCAACGAGACCACGTCGGTGCTGGGGAACCACCTCTACCACGAGGCGGCGGCGGCAGGGCATTGTGAGTTTTTCCTCTTTCCGTATCTTTCTCCTCTTCCTTTACCTTCCGTACCGCCCCCCCCCCCACAACTCACACCCCCAGACGAGATCATCGACATGCTCCTCGACCAGCCCGGCTTCGAGTGCGACCCCATCTCCCGCCGCGACGGCGACACCCCCCTGCACACCGTCGTGCGCTGGTCCAACAAGGAGCCGCCCGCCCAGCAGCCGTTTGCCCAGTCCCTCGTCGAGATGATGCTCGAGGCCGGCTCCAACCCGCGCCTCAAGAACAAGGCCGGCCTCACCGTCACCCAGCTCGTCGACCCCCGCTACCCGGCCATGCGCCAGCTCATCCAGCGCCACGAGTACGCCATGCTCAACGCCGGCGACTTTGTCGACCCCGACGACGTCGCCAAGCCCAAGACGAAATCGCAATCCAAGACCGCCGCCGCCGCCGCACCGCCGCCGCCAGACAACGACGACGACGCCGACTTTAGCGGCAGCGACGAGGGCGAGCGCGCCGAGTGGGAACGCCGGCACAAGGCCCATCGGGGGAAGAGCTGAACGGGCGGGGGGCGAGCCACGAGCGAGCAAAGTGCGAGCATTTGTGCATAGAGAGCTGATGTGGATATATCAATTTCCTGGCGCCGAAAACACCTTCCGTTGTTAAAAAAAAAATACGAGACCCAACACTAGAACAGAGAGAGAGCCTTAAAGCGAGACCGCAGGATTTTTCTACTGTATCAATCACCATAAGATCCGGCTCCAACCTCCCCTCTTCCCGATATCCTTAATCCGCCCCTTCTTCCAAACAGCCAGCCGTCCCTCTGGCGTCCTTGTCGCCCACTCAAATCGTCGAGGCCGTCGTATTAATGCTCGTCTCCGTCGTCGCCTTGCCGTCAAAGAGCGCCGTGATCTCGCTGAGCACGCCGGCCGCCGCCGCAAAGAAGCCCAGGTACGACTTGCTCGGCGCCAGCACGCGGCTGAGGTACTCGGGGTGGAACTGCACGCCCACGAAAAAGGGGTGGTTCTTGAGCTCAATCACCTCGATGCGCTCGCCCTTCTCGTCCTTGCCGACAAACACAAGGTCGCCCGGCTTCTCCAGCCGCTCAAACATGTCCGGCGCCACCTCGTACCGGTGCCGGTGGCGCTCCTCAATCTCCGTCGCGTCGCCGTACAGCGCCCGGAACTTGGACCACTCCGCCGTCCCCGGCTGGAACACGCACCGCCGCTTGCCCAGCCGCATCGTCCCGCCCAGCTTCGTCCGGTCCACCTCGGGCATGTACACAATCGCCGGAGTGCACCCCGGCTGCAGCTCCTCGCTGCCCGCGTCCGCCACGCCGCACACGTTGCGCGCATACTCGATGATCGCCACCTGCATGCCCAGACACACGCCCAGGAACGGAACCCCCTTGCTGCGCGCCCACGTCGTCGCCTTGATCATGCCCTCCGTGCCGCGCACCCCAAAGCCGCCCGGCACCAGAATCCCGTCCGCCGTGCACACCGTGTGCCACGCCTTGTGGAACTCCGCCGGCGACTCCTCCTGCGCCGTGTCCTCCAGGTTCGACGCGTCCACCCACATCAGGTTCAGCTTCTTCTTGCAGTACATGGCCGCGTGCTCCAGCGACTTGCCCACGCTAATGTATGCGTCCTCCAGCGTCGTGTACTTGCCCACCAGCGCAATCGACACCGTGTCCACGCTGCTGTCCTGCCCGCGCGTCAGCTCCACCCACCGGTTCCACATCTTCTCGCCGCTCTGCACCAGCGCCGGCGCCGGCGCCACCGCGTCCAGCTCCAGCAGGCCCCGGATGCTCTCCCGGAACTTTTGCTGCCGCAGCAGCAGCGGCACGTGGTACGTCGTCGACACGTTGTGCACCGTCAGCACCTGCTTCGTCTCCACCTGGCACATGTTGGCGATCTTGCGGATCACCGAATCCTCGAGCGGACGCTCACAGCGACACGCAATCTGCACGTCTGTCAGCCTCCCATCGTCGTCCCATCGTATCGCCAGGTGGCACCCACAATATCCGGGATCAGACCCGCGCTGCGCACGTCTCCAACCGCCCGCTGCGTCGGCTTGGTCTTTTGCTCGCCGTGGGGACCAGGCCTGCGTCTTGTCAGCACCCTGCAAGGGAGAACGGAAAAAAGATGAAGAAAAAAAGAAAAAAAGAAAAAAAAAAAAAAAAGAAAGAAGGGTGAAAAAAAAGCACACGTACGGAATCACAGGCACATAAGACACGTGGATCTGCAGAAAGTTGCCCTTGCCCGCACGCCGCTGGAACTGGCTCATGGCGTGGATGAACGGCGCGCTCTCAATGTCGCCCACCGTGCCACCCAGCTCCACCACACACACGTCCGGCTGCCGCCCCGACTCGTCCACAGGCAGCTTGGCCACCCGCTCGATCCAGTCCTGGATCGCATCCGTCAGGTGCGGCACCACCTGCACCGTCTTGCCCAGGTAGTCGCCGCGGCGCTCCCGCTCAATCACCTGCTGGTAGATCTTGCCCGTCGTCAGATTGTGGTCGCGCGTCAGCGTCGTCAACAGGTAGCGCTCATAATGGCCAATGTCCAGGTCCATCTCGCCGCCGTCGTCGGTCACGTAGACCTCGCCGTGCTCCGTGGGCGCCATGGTACCCGCATCAATGTTCATGTACGGGTCGATCTTGATGCTCGTCACCGTCAGACCCATCGACTTGAGCAGCAGACCAGTGCTGGACGCAATGATGCCCTTGCCCACGCCAGAAATGACACCTGCTCCTGGTCAGTCCCCAATCCGCCTCCCCGCGCACTGGGACTCGATTATTCTTACCTCCCGAAACCAGCACGTACTTCATCTTGTCGGTCTTGTAGTCTTGCAATGTATGGGAAAATATAGTGTATATTGCTGGCCGGCACCTCTCACACGCTTTGTTGTATCTGGTGAGGTGCAACAAAAGCGTGGAGAGGGGGGAAGAAAAAAGAAGAAAAAAGGCCAAAAAAAATCGATGCCGCAAAAAAATGTCTATAAAATTTAGACGCGACTGGGGCACTAACACGCTAATTCCGATAATAGTCCCCCGCCAAAATCATGACTCAATGCACATGCTAGCGCAGGATTGGTGGGACACGAGGACAAGGTCGCTTTGTTTGGACAATCTTCACCGTCGTTTTGGGCAGACAGACGGCACAGATCACGACGTATTGCTATCACTCGGTTTGCCCGGTTTGCTTCGTTTTTGTTCTTTGCTCACCCCAAGTATACATCATTCATCTCGCTCCCCACAATCCCGACGTCTGGGGAATTCTCTGGGAAAAGGTATCTCAAGAAAATTAAAGAGAGGGAACCCCAAAAAGTAAAGGCAACGACGACTCCGTTACATAACTACCGGAAACGCGACCGGCACCGGCCCATGACCTCGCCTTGGCACACCAGCTCAGCGCTGAATTCCGAGCCGTCCAGCGTCAAGTAAATGTCAAAGTACACCCGGTAAAAGGTGCCCTGTGGAGTGTCCATACGCTCAAAGTCCTTTTCGAGGTTTTTGCGTGACAGGTCGGACGTCAGTGTGACAACCTCCTTGATTCCTACAGTATCGGTTAGCAAAAGCCGCGGTGTAGCCGCAAGAGGGAGGGAACGTACTGGGATCCTTGGTGTACTCGGGGCAGACGTCTTCGTCGCAGGCGTACAGAATGTCCTCGTACATGAGAGTGGCACCCGGCGCAACCTGTCGGAAGAACGAAACCTTGACGGGCTCCCCAATCTTGACCTTCTGGCCCTTCTGGACAAATATTTGGCGCGTGAACTTGCAGCGGTCCTTGCCGTCGAGCGACGGCACGCGGTACGCCTCCGGATGGTAGCCCTCCTTGAACGGCTGCAGCGTGGCCATCAGGTAGTGGCGGCGGGCCACACGGTGGGTGACCACGCGCTCCGTGATGCCGGCAGTGACGGCACCCTTGACAATGGCCGCGACAGAGTCCATCGGCCGCACAACCTTACTCTGGAACTGCGGCGGCACGTGAAGCCGAATCTGCTGGAAGAGGAACTCGGAGGCGCCAAAGCCACCCACGACCAGGATGTTCTGGAGCGTCCGGTTCTGTGCCTGAATGGCAATGATCTGGTTGCGCACGAGCTCGAGAATGCGGTTGACCACCGGCTCGAAGCACTGCAGAATCTCCTCGTTGGTGAACGTCATGTAGCCCTCCTCGATTCCGGCTTCGGGGAATTCCGCCTCGATACCGACATCAACGGCCCACTTCTGTCCGTTGTTGCGGAAGTCAGCCTTGATGCGGTTCTCAAAGTCCATGATGCACTTGGCGTAGACACGGCCAGCCATCTTGGACCCATCGGGCAGCTTCATCTTGCGGATCTTTGTCCGCAGGATGTTGCTAAAGTTCCGGTTCAGGGCAGTGGAGCCACACGAGTCACCCGAGCCGGCTGTGCACTCTGCGACGGTGAAGGGGTTCTCATCCTCGACTTCGTAAGCGATCAAGTCGACAGTACCACCGCCGCAGTCCACAATGAGCACGGCATCGTGAACTTTGAGGTTCAGCAGGCCGGTCTTGGAGCAGAAGAGAGCAGCCGCCTCAGGCTCGCTGACCAGGGTCAGCCGGTTGTCGTTCTCGTCACGCAGGAAGCCAGCCTGGATGGCCGCCGCACGCGTTGCGGCCTTGCCCGCATCGTTCCAGATGGCCGGCACGGTGAGGTAATAGCGGATGTTGCGCTCCTCGCGGTTGAAGACCTCTCCGAGCGTCTTCTGCAGCGCCGAACGCATGGCCTGTCTCAATTTGAACAGGTAGTCGGCCGCAACATCGATCTCAGACTTGCCAGGCGGCAAGGGCGGCAGGTTGATGGGGTCAATATATGTGTTGCCCGAAAGCATCAGCTGCAGCTTGAACCACTCCACCTTCTGCACGCCAGCCTTGGGATAGCCGGTAGGGGCGAGGGCATCGGCGATATCGGGACCCCAGCCGACGACCTTTTGGTACTGGTCATAGTACAGCACGGTAGGAATCTTCTGCTTCGTGTACGAGCCAGCGCCAGGCCATTCAGTAATGATATCCTCCTTCGCCTCGTTGTTGGTAGCAAATGCAAAAGCGACGCCAGAAAAGGTGGTTCCCTACCGACCGGTTAGCACGGGAGACGAAAGGAGCAGCATGAGGGAACGTACGAAATCGATGCCGACAATCAGCTGAGCCTTACTCCGGCTGTTTCCCTCGACTTCGGCGGCCGGGCGACCGTACACACCCTGCATGGGCTGCTGGACTTGCTGGGGCATGCCGTAGCCACCAGGGGCGCCGGTGTAGCCCGGCGGCCCGGTCATCTGGGGGGGACCACCGGGAATCTGCATGTTTGGCGGGTAGCCAGTGACGGGGGCGCCGGTGTTGATGGGCGGCGGCCCTCCCGCCAGCTGGGTTGGTGGGGGACGTGTACCGGCTGGGCTGGCGCGGCCCATGGGATTCTGGACACCTTGCTGGGCGTATCCGGCGTTGTAACTCGGCGGACGTGCACCGGGCATGTTGTGGTTCATGGCGGCGGCAGGGTGCTGCAGCAGCTGCTGCTGTTGCAACTGGGGAGGGGGCGAGGTTTGGTTAGGCTGCTGGATGCCAAGAGACGAGGCACCAAAGGACTGTGGAGGAGGACTGGAGGTGGTCGGGGCGGGGCTTGCGGATGGGATAGGAGGGAGGGGTGATTGCACGCCGTGCGGTCCCTGTGGCCCCTGAAGCTGGGGAGTTTGCGAGGGGTCCGGAGCCTGTGTCTGGGCCGGCTGTGGCTGAAATGGAGGGGGAGTAGGATGGGGGGAGGGAAATTGCTGAGCAATCTGGGGGGGAGCGCTGTTGGAAATGTAGGTAGGCTGGGATGGTTGGTAGGGAGAGCCTGCTATGCTGGCCGTCGATTTGCGTTTCCCAAAACCAAGGGCTTTGAATCTCGAGTTCAGCGAACTCATATGGAAGACGGAGGAAGAAAAGAGGGGAGAAAAGGAGAGATGAAGGGGAGGGTCGGGAGGAGGAGCACAGGTAAAAAGGAAAGCGAAAAACGAGCAATAGGGAATGGGCGGCGGCGGCGGGAGGAGGGGGAGGGGGAGGGGGGTTAGGTGGATATTGAGAAAAAAGGCGTATCAAGGGCGCAGGTGGTCGGAACGGGACAGACAAAAGGGATGGGACAATGGAGAGACCGGGACGAGGGGGGTGGAAACGGTGAAGAAAGTAGCCGTGGTGTCTTATTTTTGGTGAGAAATTAGGACGGTGGGAGCGGCTGGCGCCTTCTGTGTTCTTTTTTTACGATTTTAGGCTGGGTCGGCGGCCAGGTAGAGGAGCACACAGCGAGGAGGATAGATGGCTAGGAGATGGCTAGGACTTGGCGCAGGACCTTGGCGCAGGACGTGGGAGGACAAGAACAATACGAGAGTACGCGGAAGGACATGGTGCGAGAGAGGGGCTGCGGCGGGGTTGACCGGGAAGCGCAAGCTGGGGAGCTAATATTGCTTCGTATGCAGACTGGCCGGTCCACCGTTGGGTCGGGGCAGGTAAGGCTGAGATTGCGGTGGAAAGCGACGCGCAATTCATCCGTTCAGGAGGTCTGTGGGCCGCTGGCAGGACCTCGGCCGCGTACTCGGAGCGCAACGGAATTTGCGCACTCGCGTCTACTCGTGGCTACAAAACGCTGTGATTCCCGCAGTCGCTCGCCAGAAACGGCCAAAGAGGGCAAAACAGAGAGCTGCAAAGTCGGCTGCCATCAGGATGCTGGCCAGGTCCTTTGGCGCAGCATTTCGGCGCACGCTAGGGGCTCAGCCGCTCCCTCGGTCAGGAGGGGGATTCTGGTGGTATGTACGTAGGATCTCACTCGTAGGACTTCTGGCAGTGGGCCTAGGACTTTTCGACACTTTAGCCGGGGCGAGGGCTGCCTGTCGGCCTGTCATTGGTTGTGCGCATGGCGGATTCACCATGTGCTAGGTCGAGCCCGATACGGAGCGTCGATCCTGCTCAGCCACGCCGTTCTGCCTCGTTGCCCAGGCCCAATCGCTACCGTCGTACTCGTAGTATGTCCGGCCCCAATCCCAACTGCTCAGCCTCCGACTGCCACTGCACAGCCAGTATGGCACGTTTCCACCCCTACAACTCCATAGTAGGACCCTCCTACCTAGTTCTCGTTCTTTTTACAGCGCTATTATGGGTACGATGCGTCGCACTACTCGTGCTTCTTGTCGTTGCCGTTTACATCCGACAGATTTGGCCCAGTGGTTCCAGATCGGTGCCGTAGCACAACCCGTTTAGTCGACAGGCACATTGCGACGCCGATTGGTCTCTTTGTCGGTAACGCGTTTCGGCGAGATTGGCGCATCTGGGATTGGCGCCGGCGTCGATGGGTCGGGTCTTGGACATGTACGAGTAGAAGGATTGGCTCCGGAGCGGCCAAGTTGACGTGTCGCTAGACGTAACTGGTGTCCATAGTAATAAGATGGATGGTAAGAGAAGATGGTGTTGGTCTGTTGACGCAACACCAGAACGGGAGCCTGGCTTTGACATACATATTTCGAGGGAGGAAAAGACGAGATTGACGAGATTGACGAGAATACCGAGATTGACGAGAGTGACGCGAATGACGAGACTCCGAGAACAACGAGAATACGAGACTCTGAGAATAACGAGAATAACGAGAACGATGAGAATGGCGAGAATGGGCGAAACAGAAACAACTTGGCCTTGTCTCTTTGACCGTCGAGGGCGCCGAAAGACAAGGGGAACCTGATCACGGGGCCGATTTTTTTCACTCCACCGCCGGAGCCTCCTATCTTTCACCGACGATCCCATTGCCATGCGGCCCTTTGCGTTCTCAACCGCGTCTTTTTGGCTTCGACCTGGAGAAGCTATCTCTGTCCGCTTGTGCGGCGAACGTCTTATCGCTCTATGCCACGGCGCATTCGGGCAAGAGCGCCGCTTATCGTCTCTCCCACCCACGTCGAACGCAGTTTCTCCCCGTGACCGTCACCGCCGCGGCTCTCTCGCCAACTTTTTGACGGCTCGGCCTCATTCTCGCTCCTTTTGCGCTCTATACTCCCTGGCCCATAGCCACGGTCACCCTGTCCGGCCAGCTGGCACCCTCTTGCAGCAGGCGCATGCACACCCCCAACCCGCCAACACGCCACTGTCCGCTGCCGTCTCACGACAGCAAAGCGCAGGTACGATACGATGAGTCCATCTGCTGGCGCGATGGCCTTCTCTCCACCCAAAAAGAATAGGGATAGCGTGCGCGAGTAATTAACACGGGCGCAGCACTGCTCGGCTCAGCATAGCATCAGCGCAGCGGCTGTCTGACCGCAACAATTGCCTTGTCCGCCGTCGTTTGAGACCTCTCCGGACGCAGGAGAGTGAGACAGCAGCAAGCGTCTCAGTCAACAAGCAAACCTGTCGCCGCAACCAGAAAGGGGCGCCGCCTCGTGGCGCCCCGCTGTGCAGCAGCGCAATGTCCTGGAAAAGACGACACCGCGTTCCACTCACAAATCGCGCAGCCGCCATTCCCAGTCGGCCCGCAAGCTGCCCACTGTCGTCACCATTCTCTTGTTCGGACTTGTGCTGGTGAGTCGCCGCTCCCTGCTAGCTGCGAGCAGTCGCGCTGGCGAGTACTTAAGCTATTTCTTGCGCTGCCTGTCCGGACTTTGGTCCATCCTGTCCTCTTTGCTCTTCGCCTCCAACACCGTTTTGCTACCCCGCATTAATCTTGTCGTCTGCCTCGTCGTTGCTTATTCTCGTGGACGGCTCCGTATCTGCATACCATTTTCTTGGCGGCGCCTGCGCACTTTCTAACCCGTATATATATGTGCGACAGATTCTCCGGCCGCTCTACTGGACCAAGCTTTCGTACTCTTCGTTTCCCACGCCCGTTTTCTCCCCCCCAGCAGAGGACGTACCGCCTGTCTGCGACAATCGCCCTTTCCCGACCGATCCCCCAGTTTCGATTCCACTCCAAATGGCCCTCGCGCAAGAGACCAAGAGCATTGCCGCTCAATTCGAGTATTCCGACGAGGATGTCAATGTCGGCGTCAAGGAATTCCTCCGTCAGATGAGTAGGTCCTCCTGTCTTGTGCTCGTTTTTTTGTCGTCTGCGCTAACGGACTCGCGCAGCGGAGGGACTGGAGACGCATGGCAGCTCACTCAGCCAGATTCCGACATACGTCACGGCGGTGCCCAATGGAACGGAAAAGGCAAGTTGCCATAGGCGCACGTGCGGCCGGCCGCCAAACGAACGACAGGCTGACTCTTTGACAGGGCCTCTACCTCGCCGTCGACCTGGGCGGAACAAACCTCCGTGTCTGTTCCGTGCGCCTGAATGGAGACAACACGTTCAACCTCACGTACAGCAAGGCGGCCATCCCCAAGTCCCTGATGGTGGCCGATACGGCCCAGGAGCTCTTCAAGTTCATCGCCCAGCGCATAGACGACTTCCTCAAGGAGCACCACGCCGACCACTACGAGCACCACGTCCGCCGCCGACAGACGATGAGCACACCCGAGGGCTACCGAGACGAGCACATCTTCCGGCTGGGCTTCACCTTTAGCTTCCCCGTGCGTCAGGTGGGCATTAACAAGGGCTACCTGATTCGCTGGACAAAGGGCTTTGACATTCCCGACGCCATTGGCAAGGACGTGTGCGCCATGCTGCAGGCGGAGGTGGATGCCTTGCGTCTGCCCGTCAAGGTGGCGGCGCTGGTCAACGACACGGTTGGCACTCTGATGGCGCGCTCGTACACGTCGCCGGGCAAGGCAGGGACCTTGCTGGGGGCCATTTTTGGTACGGGCACCAACGGCGCGTACCTGGAGAAGCTCAGCCGGGTCAAGAAGGAGCTCGAGGGCGAGTACGACGCGTCCACCGGCCAGATGGTGATCAACACCGAATGGGGCTCGTTCGACAACCAGCTGAACGTGCTGCCCAACACGTCGTACGACATTCAGCTGGACAAGGAGAGCGTCAACCCCGGCATCCAGATGTTCGAGAAGCGGGTGTCGGGCATGTTCCTGGGCGAGATTCTGCGAATGACGCTGGTGCCGCTGCTGGGAAAGGCGCCGGCGGCGCTGTTCCGCGACGACAACTCGGACCAAAACGACTGGAAGTCAACGACCAACATTGGGCCGACGTCGGGCATCTACCGGAAATGGGGGCTCGACAGCTCCATCATGTCGGTGGCGGCGCTGGACGACACGGCTGATCTGGGCACGCTGCGGCAGGAGCTGGAGAGCAAGCTGGATGTGTACTCGCCGTCCCTCGAGGACGCGCAGGCCTTCAAGGCGATTTCGGCGGCGGTTGGGCGGCGGGCGGCGCGGCTGGCAGCAGTGCCGCTGGCGGGTGTGGTGCTGCAGTCGGGCAACCTGACGGACGCGGCGTGGGGGGACGAGCCGATCGACATTGGCGTCGACGGCAGCCTGGTGGAACACTACCCGCACTTTCGGGAGATGATCATGGAGGCGCTGGCGGCCGTGGAGGGCATTGGGAAGGAGGGCGCGAAGCGGATCCGGATCGGCATTGCCAAGGACGGCTCCGGCGTCGGGGCGGCGCTGATTGCGCTGGTGGCGGCGGGCATGGAGAAGAGCGTGACGCAGGCCGATGCGTTGCAAGAGGTGCGCGACCTGGCGGCGGCTTCACACGCAAAGGGCAACCTGGCTGTGGTCGCAGAAGACAGCCAAGAGTGAAGGCGGCCGGGGACCACGGCGTGATTGGTGATTTGACGTCTGATGTTACGCGGGGTTGCAAACGATTCTGGAGCATTAGCTACGACGTATGAAGATAAAAGCGTTCTTGTAGCTTCTGTGATTCTTGATTTTTTATGATATCCCGTCGGAGTGTTGGACAACACGCACTCCATGGCCGCCAGCGTGGCATAGCCGAGTGTATATCCTACAAAGGCGCCGCCGTTTACTGGCCAAACATGGCCGCCGGATAGGCGCGGTCGCGCTTCTTTCGAGCGGCCGAGCTGCTGCGCGAGCTGGTCCGGAGAGTGCCGGTGGGGGGGCCGTCGTCTGTGGGCGTCGTGGAGGGAAGGTTAAGTCGGGAGGTCGAGCGCGAGACGGTGCGAGACGAGGCGGCAGAGACGGGGGTGGAGGTGTTGGACACCATGTCGGCCGGCAAGTCGTTCCACTCCATGTCGGGGCGGGCCTTTTGGAAGGAGAGGGACGGCGTGACGACTGGGCGGGGGTTTGGTGACAGTGTTGGCGATGCAGCTGGAGGCGGCGCCGCCGTGGTCGCGACGGGCAGGTCGCGACGCATGAGCCAGGCGGAGCCGGGCCGCAGCGCGTGGTAGTAGTGCTCGATGGGGGCGTCACCGTGGCGGATGAAGCCGCGGGCCTCGTACCAGTGCAGGGCCTCGGGGCTCTCGGTCCAGACATGGGCATAGAGGGCGCGGACGGGCGGCAGGCGGCCGGTGGCATTGAGGGCGGCGGCCGTGGCGACGAGGCTGTCCAGGGCGGCGGCGGCGAGGCCACGGGAGCGATGGGGGGAGAGCAGGGCGAGCGACTGGACGTAGACGACGAGAGCGGTCGGCGCAGTCGAGGAGGACGCGGAAGACGCGGAAGACGCGGAAGACGCGGAAGACGCGGACGTTGCTGGCGGGTCAAACGGCGACGGCTCGAGGCGGCAGACGAGGCCGCCAACGACCTTGTCGTCGCTGAGGATGACGCGGTTGAAGAGCGACGCAACGCGGCAGCGGTCGGCCACGGGGCGATAGAACGCGTCGGGGTAGCGGACCGACAGCAGGATGGCGTTGACGCTGATGAGATCGGGCACGTGACAGTCGCGCGGCGCCGCAATGCGCACAGTCGAGGACGGCAGTACCGACGGGGGCAGCGGGAAGACGAGTTCGTCGCCAGCCGGCGTGGCCCCGGCCGCCGTGAGGATCTCCGTGGCCAACTCGGCTGTGATGGGTGCCAGGTCGAGCTTCGGGTCGGGGCTGCCGCCGGTGCGCAGGGCCGTGCCGGGGGGCGCCTTGGGAGGAGCCGCGGCCGCCGACGGTGGGGGGACGAATCGGGACATGGGCGGCGGTGGCGGCGGGGGCGGCTTGGGCGCGAGAGGACGTGTCGAGACGGACGAGGTTGGCTGTGGTGCGGGCGTGGAGGAGGACTGGAAGAAGGAGAGGATGGAGCGTTGGGCAGGCATGGTGGGCGGTGGTGGGAGGAGGGGGGATGGCAAGAAGCGGAGGGGGGGGAAGAACCAAAAGAGACACCAAGTCGGAAGAAGAGAAGACAGAAAAAGAGAAAGAGAGAGAAAGAGAGAAACAAGAAAAGACAATGAGAAGGAAGAGAATAGAGAGCAACAGAGGGGAACCGAGAAAGGACAGAGTAATCTAGTATCACAACGGCCACTCCCTGCGATCGACCAGATGATGGCACACAACAATTCGAAATAGTCGTGGCCGCGTCCAAGACATTAATGTCAAGAATGACGGCGGCGCGTCCCACTTGGAGGTTGTCGTCGCTGACCAGGAGTTGTAGCGGTCACGTGCACCACTATCCCCGCAGAAGATCCGAGTACTTCTCTCAGTTCCATTCCAGTCTCTCATCCAGCCAACTCGTGACTTTACCGGCGAGGCCATTGGCCGCTCGACAAATGCCGCAATTGAGCGTGAAGACGATACAATCGCCTGCATACTAATGGGCGTGACTTACGTAGCGACAAGCGCTTGCTTGAAGCTGCTTTTATTCACCACAGGCGACAAGGACCAATGGCACTTGGCACTGTGGTGTTTTCTCTGGGGGAAAACTGCCCTTGCAGACCCTTGTAGACTATCCCTCTACGCATTCGCCTTCCGAAACCCGGCCTTTCCCCTCGACGACATTGCCACACTATCCCTTGGCAATCGGCTAAAGTAAAGGTGTGCCTAGGACGATGAACACTGACAGGACATGCGCAAAACGTCGACAAGCACCGTTGCCGAGAATGGCCTGTGGCATACGGAGTAGTGTTCCAAGGTTCTGTTGGCATGGACCAGTCGCTCTAGTAGTGGGCCAGGCCCAAAGCAGCAGCTCCCCACACACCTTGCGTGATTCCACCGCGTCACACGACACCTGCATGCACACATAGTGCGAACACAGGGGATCACAGTGCTTGACCGCTGGAACGCCGGCACAATAACTTGTATACTCATCCGGCTAGTTGAAAAGGCGGGCAAAAATAAAAAAAAGGGCAGAACGGGCAGACAAGACATGCAATACGCAACAGTTCCGCCATGACGCCTCTTTGCCCCAAGGGAGAATACGATGTAAACAGAGCTGCAGCACCTCAACCGCGCGGCGACGACATCGTCCCAGACGACTCTGACTCGGCGTCCACGTCTCGTGCCCGTCCGTTCTTGGATGCTGGTGGTGACAGCGGCGGCTTGTTGACCAGCTTGACCTTTTTGATCCCCGCCACCGGAATCGGCACCTTGGTCGTCTTCTTCGGCGGCGTCGACGTCACCGACCCCATCGTCGCCGCTATCTGCTTCTTCTTCTTCTTGCCGTTGCCCAGACCGCCCGACGCGGCCGCCGTCGCCGTAGTCGTCGCCGCCTTGAAGTTGATACTGCTGCGGGCGTCGTCGTCGTCATCGTCGTCGTCATCCTCCTCCTCTTCGTAGGCGTCCCCGTGATCGTTGTGATCGTCATCATCGTCCATCGCGTAGTCGTCCTCGTCGCCCATCTTGCGCTCAAAGCTGAGCGCCGAGCTCGCCTTGGCTTTCTTCTTCCGCACCAGCCCGTTGCTCGTGCCACGCATCTTGAGCGTGAGCTTCTTCGACAGCGCCCCTGACAGGCCCTGGCTGGACTGGCTCGACGGTGTTGTCGTCCCGTTTGCTCCTGCCGATGCCTTCATCTTCTTCTTGGGCTTGCTGTTGCCACCGTGGCCATGGCCGTGGCCGTGACCGTGGCCGTGGCCACCCGCGTCCGAGTCGTCGTCGTCGTCAAAGTCGTCCGCGTCCCGTTTGCGCGGGCTCGTCGCCTGCGAGCTCGGCAGCGGTGTACCCTTTTGGCTATTGGGCGGTGTGTGATCGTGTATCGCCCCGCCCGTCGCGCTGCCGTTGCTAATCTTCTGCGCTGCTGCCCGACTGGCATTGCGCCCGCTATTGCCAATGCAGGATCCCATATGGTTGTTCAGCCGCGACACCAGGATACACCGCTTGCATTTGCTACACGTCGCCGACGGGAACGACAGGACATTGGGCGGCCGCTGCTCGCTCGACGCGCCGTTCGGCGAGTCGACGCCCGTCGTCGCCGCGTGGATCGCCGCCGACACCTTCTTGTCAAAGTCCTTCTTCTTCTTGCCACGCCCCGGGCCTGGCGCCACCCACATCTGCCCGTATATATCGCAGCCCGGCTTGTCAATGTACGGGTGCTTCTTGCAGTACGTCACTGCCGGGTCTGGCTTCCGCGCCCCCTTCCCGTCCGTCGGGTAGAGCAGCCGCGGCAGGTGACACCGCGGGCAGATGATGTCGTGTGTCGACTTGAGGGGGTTGCTCGTAAGGCTCACTAGCCCGTTGTCGTATGTGGCCGCGTCCGTCTCAAAGGAGACGGCCACCTGGGACTCGCCGGTCGCGCCTGCTAGGTCCTGTGCCGCCTCGGCCGCCCGGGTCTCGGCCCGGATGGCCGCTGTTGCCGCTCGGGCCTGCTTCTCGTCGTGGTGTGTCTTCATCAGGAGGTCGTGCACGACATTGTAGAAGAGGTCGTCGAGAACGGCACTGGCCTGCTTCCAGTTAGGCTAAACAGGGGCGGCCCGCGAGGCGGCAACGTGGGTAGAGGGAGAGGGACAGGCACACGCACCAGCTTGTCCATACTGTTGGCATCACCTGGGGCCGAAATGACCCCAGCCTTGCCTGTGCTCTTTTGAGACATGGTTACCTCAATGGAGCCGCTGTCGAACTGTTCCACACAGCCGTTATCAGGCTGCGGCCACCGCGAAGCTATAGACGAGCTCTTGGGAGCAGATGACCACCATGCATAGGGCGGTAATGGCCGTACTATTCCGAAAAGGAGGCCAGGTCGAGAAAGGACATCAAGCGAAGCTCCCAGACGGAAACAAGAGGCGGAAGGGGGGGAGAGGAAGGTCGGCTAGTGCGCGAGCACCATCGGAGAGCTGTTGGCCTGTTTGCTGCTTGGCGTTTGGTGGAGGCTGTTTTCGTGCACTTTCACGGCCTATCTAATGAAGCTGTCAGCATTCGGCAACACACCAAAAAGCGGCGACCAAAATAGACACCCGAAACAGTAAGCCGAGATCGTACATACCTAGGAATTTAGAGCAACAGCCGAAACGCACGCCAGCGAGAGGCAGGGACAGACGTTTGGTGCACAGGCTGTCCTCCAGCCGGCTATCGTTTTTGACGTGGTGGTGTGTTCGTGTGTTTGCCGAATGGAGCACCGCTAGAAAGGAGTCGGCAGGCCGCTGTTCGCCGGATGCGCTAGCCGTGTAGTTTTTTTAGGATGGTCTGGTGCTGTACTGAATACGTAGTAGGCGCGGAATCTCACTTTTGTCACTGCACCACGCTGGCTCCTGCCCCCTGAACTTTTTCTGCGGCATACGTCGTAATAACTTCGGATCTATTACAGGGAGTGGCAAATCCTCCCTGAAACACGGGCCAGATTGGTAGTCACGTGCACGACCAATCACAGTCTCTTGCATTCACTCGAGCGCAGACTTCTTGCCGACCTGCAAACGGTGACCGCACAAGGACGCAGCAGCCGGACTAGGGCCGGCAGAGCAGCTGCATCGTAAGGGAGACGTCTTGTGGGTGGGCCGGCAGAGAGTAGCGCGTCGCCGGTGGAGAGCCAAGCGGCAATCGCGAGATTCGAGGATTGAAGCTTCAACTTTCCTGCTTCCTGTTTTCAACCCATATTTCCTCCACCCCTGGCCTCACCGCCCCCGTCGCCATTGGCCCGTCCCACGACTCTCGGTCGAGCCGCAGTGACACGCCCACGCGGCTGCACCGCACCATGGCGACCGCCGTGGCCCTCGACACCAGCATGGTACGTATGAGAGCCATCTCTTGTTCTGCCCAGCCTCGCGCCCGCTGACGCGTGCCCACTCTAGGGCACCATTACGGTTGAGCTCTACACGGAGCATGCGCCGCGGACCTGCAAAAACTTTGTCACCCTGGCGCGCCGCGGGTACTACGACGGCACCGTCTTCCACCGCGTCATTCCCGATTTCATGGTCCAGGGCGGCGACCCAACCGGCACCGGCCGCGGTGGCGAGTCGATATACGGTAAGACGTTTGCCGACGAGTTTGCCACCACGCCCACACCGCTCAAGCACACTGGTGCTGGCATACTCAGCATGGCCAACGCCGGTCCCGACACCAACGGCAGCCAGTTCTTTTTGACGTTGGCGCCCACGCCCTGGCTCGACGGCAAGCACACTATCTTTGGTCGCGTGCGCGGTGGCATGACCGTGTTGCGGCGCATGGGCCTCGTCCACACCGGCAAAGACGACCGGCCGACGGAGCCTCTACGGCTGGTTCGGGCCCGCGTGCTGGACGAGGATGAGGATATGAGTGCGGGCGCATGAGCGCAGCACCCTGGAGGCACATGGAGGAGCCGAGACAGAGGCCCGCAGCAGGCCCCGACGCATGCCGATGCTGTCGACACGCGTGCCAGCCGGCGCGACGACTGGCCGATGGCCGGGGGCAGAAAGGCTGCGGCGCATAGAATGCATTGCCAACCATCTTAGTTACAGTAGATGTTGGCTCTGTAGAGGACGTGATCGCCTCTTTCAGATGTATTAGCCTACCGTTCTGCAAGCAGACAGACGTATCTTACGATATCTTGCAAAAGTTACATCTGAACTGTTTGGGTTTTCCAGCATGCGACTAGTGGGCACCGCAGGCGCTAACCACAATTTCACCCTGTATTGGGCAAACTCGCTGCAAACTCATAACCGGTTGTACCTCACTTCACCTCTTCCAGCATTGGAAGTCACGGCTGCCCACATCTTTATTGTGTGTTTTTGTTTGGAAAGTCCCAAAAGGGGACTTACATTTCCAGGCATTCTCTTCTAGACCTGTTTGCCCCGCCTTCTCTCAGTCGTACTTGGAACACGAATATCTGTCCTCATCGCATTGATACACCACCAGGGGTCTCCATGCCATTCCCCCTCCCCATTTCCGGATCTATCCTTCAATTTCCCCAGATATGGCAACAAGCGGCGCTACCCTGGACCAGGAGCTAGATACCTCTTTCGACGCCTCGCAGGCCAACACCGTTATAAGCAATGCCTCATTCATCAACGGCACCGCACACGCCTCATCTCTGCTAGAGGTCCTTTACTCGCATCGTCACTTGCTATCCGTCCAGTGTCGAATCCTTGCCCTCACACTATCCATTCTCTATGCTGGCGTCCATAGTGCGCTCCACCGGCCGTTCTCGGCCGCGCCTAGGAAGGATGAACTCGATGGCAAAGCAACGAAACGCCAGCGCCGACGCCGGACCGCAGATGCGTCAAGCAAGAATGGGATACAGGCCTCTGATGCCCTTGTACTCCCCCTCTTTGCCGGCCTCGCCCTTACCGGTATGTACTACTTGATACAGTACATGGGCGATCCGCATCTTCTCAGCCGCATCCTTCGGGCATACATGTCCGTTATTGGTGTGGTTTGTCAGGCTACGCTGCTCGGCGATGGCCTGAACTTACTTCTCACTGCGGTCTTTCCAAACGTTTGGCTGGGCCAGGCGAATGGGCGTCCCGCGCTCTTTCGCATTGACGCAGCTCGGCGGTGCCAGGTTCGCCCTCCGGACGGGAACGCGGATGCCCCTCTCGACAGCTGGACGGTAGACGCCGCCCGCACCTCGCCTTTCCCGGACCGTCTGGCCTGGCTTGTCCGCTCTCCCTCGCTGAATGCGGCGGCCTGGAGGTTGCGCCGTTGCGTTCGAGAGGACTGGACCATCCGTGCGGCCATGTACGGCGTGGGGAATGTCGAGCTAGACGTTTCTCTGGGGTCTATCGCAGGCGTTTTCTTGTCGGTCGGCCTCACTGCCGCGTACAGCTTTACCGCAGCCTCCTCCTCGCCGCTACTGGGGAACATTCTGGGCCTGAGCTTCTGCTACGGTAGTCTCATTCTAGTGTCGTGCACAACGTTTGGCATCGGTTCACTCGTGCTTGGAGCGCTGTTTGTTTACGACATCGTCATGGTGTTCTTCACGTATGTGCTCTCACTGCCACTGGCCTCCTATGCCGAGCTCTAACACAATCATCTTTGCAGCCCCGTTATGATTAAAGTGGCGTCAGAGGTCGATGCACCTATGAAAATCACGGCCGCGTCAGGCAATCGAGCCAGCATCCTGGGGCTTGGAGACATTGTCGTCCCAGGCATTTTTATCAGCATGTGTCTTCGCTATGATCTCCACCGTTTCTACGCGCGGCAGATCCGAAAAGTGCCTACCGAGCTGGTGAAGGTGGAGGAGACTCCGACAGTACCAATAGAGGCCGGGTCTGTTGCCGAGCCCTCTTTGGCTACGACGGTCATAGTGAAGGATCTTGAGGTCAAGTCCCCATACGTTGATCCACAGGGCCGCTGGGGCGACCGCCTGTGGACGACGGGCCTGTGGCGCTCACCATTCTCACCCTCCCTGCGGCTCACGCCAGGTCTGCGTGCGGCTGCATTTCCCAAGCCACTCTTTAAAACGGCCATGGTCGGCTACGTCGTGGGCCTTTTGGCGGCGTTAGTTGTGGTGTTTGTCACGAACCACGGCCAGCCGGCATTGATGTACTTGGTTCCCAGCATTCTGCTGGCGACATGGGGGCGGGCGCTCGTGACCGGTGAGATCAAGGAGATGTGGAAGTACACTGAAGACGACTCTGCAGATGTAAAGGACGTCGTGGTGGAGGTTGGATCAGATGGAAAGCCGGTGGAGAAAGTGGAAGAGGGACATGGGACTGAGGAAAAGGTGGAGAATGCGGAGGATAAGGAAAGGGAGGGTGCCGGAGATGACGGCGGGGAAGTGTTATTGTTTTCCCTGCGGGCACCGACGGAGTCAGTCGCCGAAGTAGACGTGTAAGAAGGGACAGCAACGAATGAATCCCTCTTCTTATTACGTAATATTTTGTGGTAAGATGCGCAAAGTCCTAATACCTCGCACACTTGATGACAAGCCACTCTCTCTCTCTTCCGGCAGCCGTTCTTGCGTTGTGTTCTCTCCGAAACAGCACTTATATCTTGCCACCCCCCAGAACACCAGGTAATCATAGCGCACTATTCACGTTGGGCTCTGGACCATTAATCCGCTTGCGGCCCTAAAATAGTGTCGGATACAGCCCTAAACAGCCCTAAACAGCCCAAAACAGCCTGGAATAGCGTCGGCTCGTTTGGGCGGGCTGCCACACGCAACCTCGACACAACCCCGACACAAACGGCTTTGAGGCCGAAGCAGCTGTCGGGACTGAGCAGGATCCGACGTTGCGCTATGAGCTGCCAACCTGCGATGGATACGTTTCCGGCATCGCCAGACCAGCCAGTCCTGGTGCAGTGGCTGGTGGACACGCGCAACTGGTGGCCGGAGGTTGCGCAGACGAAGCAGCTCGCGGCAGTGGTACGGTGGGCCGTGTTTTTATTTTACTGCAACGTGGCAGAGCAGTTTTTTGGTTGGCAGCTCACACATACAAGGCATCGCGGGCACTCGGGGCTCTGCTGACAGACGACGAACGGGCGTCGGTGCTACGGTACTTTCACGTGCGAGATGCCAAGATGGCGCTGGCGTCGCTGCTGCTCAAGCACCTAGCGGTGGCACTCTGCGCGGGCGTGAGCTGGGACCGCACATGTCTGACGCGCGATGAGCGCACGAAGCCGGTGTACGTGGGGGCCGACGGGATGCGGCCGGTGGCCTTTAATGTGAGCCACCAGGCCGGGCTCGTTGTGCTGGTGGCCGTCTACGGCGGACAGGCGCGACACGGTGCCGATGTGGGCGGCTTTTTCCAGGTGGGCGTGGACCTGGTGTCGCCGAGCGAGCGGCGTGGCCGCGACCACCAGGTCGTGGCCGACGAGGGCGGCTGGGGCCGGTTCGTGGACATGCACGCGGACGTGTTCGCGACGGGCGAGGTCGAGTATCTCAAGCACCAGGTGCTGAGCGCGGTGTCGGCAGACCTGCTGCCGCGGCGGGCCAGTGTGGTGGCGGCGGCAACGGCGGGGGGGCCGTCTCTGGCGCCCGGGCTGGGCCGGCGACCGTCGGCGGTGGCAGCGGCGCCGTCCGTGTCCGTGTCGGCGTCGGCCAGCCTGCCCAGCCCTGTGGTGGACCAGCTGGACCTCAAGCTGCGGTGCTTCTACACGCTCTGGTGCCTGCGTGAGGCGTACGTCAAGATGACGGGCGAGGCGCTGGTGGCGCCGTGGCTGGGCGAGCTCGAGTTCCGCCGGTTCCGACCGCCGCCGCGGCTGCCGCTGCCGTGCTCGGCGGCCTCATTCGCCGCCGACCTGCGGCAGGACGCGGCGGCCACGGTGACGACGCATGACATCCGCTTCCGCGGCGGCGCCGTCGAGGACGTCAACATGTGTCTGGGCGCGCTGGGCGACGACTACATGGTCTGCACGGCCCTCCGCACGCCCACCGAGCCGGTCGTGGCGCTGGGCCTCGCCATTGGGCCCTTTACCGTCATCAGCCTGCGTGAGATTCTCGAGAGCGCCGAGCAATTTGCCCTTGCCTCGCTTGGCGACGATGGAGAGGCGGTGACGGCATGAGAGATTGTCCAAAAGTCCAAATGTCTAAATGTCCAGATGTCCAGACAGTGTTTCCAATGCCATGAACTTGATGCCTAAAGACTCATACGACTGCCCGGCCCATGTGTGAGCGGTGATGCACCTGCTCGTCCCACAAAACACGCAGCATCGGCCCCGCTAGAGGATTTGGTGTGCGCGCGGTAGCTGCGATGCGTGGCTGGAATCTCATGACCTGTTTTGGGCGGGGCGCACCGGCTGCTGTGGCGGAACATGCTTTGCGCGTGGCTGCTGGGTGGATGCGCCACACACATGACAGCAGCTATTACGCCGTACGTACTCGGTCCTCGTAAAAACAGGAGAAGCTGGACAAAAAGACCTTTGCTTTGTTGGCCAAGACAGGTTTTAGCGCGACGTCATTCCAGATTTGGCACCTTCCCATTTCTCAACTTCCCACCGCCTCCCCCCTCTGATCTGTCTGCTTTCCCTCGCCCACCCAACCTCTTACTCCCCTCCCACAACTCTTTACCCTCGCCCTCGAATCCCAGCAAGGTTGCATTCCCCTACCAATGGTGCACGCCGCAATTTAAACGGGAAAGCGGTCGGTTTGACCGAGTTTTGGCCAGCTCGACAGGTTGCCCCCCCCTCTCCCTCCACTTCAATACGACAATACTATTTCGATCAATTCTACTCCCCACAACTCCCGACATCCTTCCTCTCAACAACCATCAACCATCTCGACCGTCCGGTCCTTTGCACATCTTCCCCCCGCCCCGGGCACTGAGCATCGGCCGGGCACAATGTCTGAAGCTAGCGATAGGTGAGCGCCCCCTTGATCGTGCTGGTGGTTTGCCGTGTTTCGAGTGTTTGGGCGGCTGCTAACTCGAGTCTCTGCAGCCAGCACAAGCGAAGCAAGAGCACGGCCCTGTCGATCTTGCGCCGCAGGGACCGAAGCGGCAACCTCAATGGCGGCGACGACGAAGGCGTCTCGGAAGACGGATCTGCTCCCGGCCTGACGATGTCGTCTTCGATCTCGTCCCAGCCGATGGCGTACCAACAGCAAATGCTGCCCCAGCCGCTGCCCATAGCGGCCTCCCGCGGCCACCTCTCACGCAAGTCGACGTCGTACAGCACGTCGCCCGGCCGGCTGCCCAGCACGCCTCCGGTGGCGATGGGCGGTGCGGTTCCTGCATCGCCAGCGGCAGGCGGTGGCCCGCACAATACGCTGGAGCAGTCGGTGCGCAAGTTCCGAATGGTCGAGGCTCTGCGCAACGGCGACACCGCGTCCATCTCCAAGGCGATCCGCGAGCTCGGCGAGGGCGGCGGCGGGCTGGACGACACGACGATCCTGCACCTGGCCATCCAATGTGCCGAGTTCCAAGTCGTCGAGTACGTGCTGTCGGATGGCGCGTCGACCATCGACGTCAATGCACGCGACAAGGACGGAAACACGGCACTGCACGTGGCCGCGTCCCAGGGTCGCACGCAGGTGGTGCGGCTGCTCTTGGACCAAAAGGGCATCAATGACGCCGTGCTCAACGCCATGGGTCGCACGCCGCTCGACCTTGCGCGCAACCCCGAGATCTTCCAGCTGCTGCAGCTGTCGCGCTCGCTGTTTGCCGAGAGCAAGATCCAGGAGGTCCAGGAGCTGATCACGCATGGCGAGTACAAGAAGCTGGCGCAGGTGCTGGAGGAGCCCCGGCTCAAGACGGTGCTGGACATCAACAGCACCGAGTTTGCCATGAATCCGGTGACCGTGCAGGCCGGCGGGACTCTGCTGCACGACGCCGCACGGTCCCGCAACTCGCAGCTCATCCAGGTGCTGCTGCTGCACGGCGCGGACCCGTTCCGGCGTGACCGCAAGGGTCGGCTGCCGCAGGACGTGACCAAGGACGACATCACGCGGGCCATGCTGAAGAAGTCACCGGCGGCCGTCGCGGCCCAGCGCGGCATCCAGGAGAAAGCCGTATTGGGCGCGGCAGCGCAGGGCGGTGGCCTGGGCTACGGCAGCGGGTCCAGCACGGCGCTGGGCGGCGGAGGTAGCCCGGCGGCGGCCGGGAGCGGTGGCGGTCTGTCCAACGGTGGCGGCGTCAGCCTCTCGAACGGCGGCGGTGGCGGCCACTCGGTGAGCGGCAGCACGACGTCGGGGGTCGGTGGCGGCGGTGGTAGTGTCGGTGGCAGCAGTGCGACAGCGGCGGCGATCATGATGGACCCGTTGGCCGGGCGCGAGGCGCGGGAGATGAAGGGGTATCTCAAAAAGTGGACCAACTACCGCAAGGGATACCAGCTGCGCTGGTTTGTGCTGGAGGACGGGGTGCTGAGCTACTACAAGCACCAGGACGATGCCGGGTCGGCGTGCCGCGGCGCGATCAACATGCGGATTGCGAAACTGCACATGAGCGTGGACGAGAAGACCAAGTTTGAGATCATTGGCAAGTCGTCGGTCAAGTACACGCTCAAGGCGAACCACGAGGTGGAGGCGAAGCGCTGGTTCTGGGCGCTGAACAACTCGATCCAGTGGACCAAGGACCAAGCCAAGGAGGATGAACGGCGTCAGGCGCGCAACGCGGAGCTGATGCGGCAGGCCAAGGCGTCGCACTCGCACTCGCAGTCGCAGTCGCAGTCGTTGCAGCCGGGCGTGATGGTCAGCGAGCCGCAGAGCGAGAGCGCGAGCGTGATCGACGGCAGCGTGGCCGGCGGGGGCACGGGGGCCACGACGCGGCGCAGCAGCGTGCAGCTGTCGCGGATCCACTCGGCGGCGCGGTCGACGGCGACCAGCCGGCTGCCGCCCATGGCGGGCGGGGTGGCGGTGAGCACGACGGGCAGTGGGGACGAAGACCTGATCGGGGGGATGGGTGGCGACATGGAGGGCCCGTCTGGTGGCGATGGGGACGACGATGACGACGACGGGGACGTGTCGACGGGGCGGGAGCAGGAGGTGGCGACGGCGACGCGGGACGCGTTCACGATCACGGCGCAGTCGGCGCGGCTGCAGCTGGAGACGATGGCCGGGGTGACGCAGGCGCTGGTGTCGGAGGCCGCACGCAATCCGTCGCTGACGCTGGCGGACGGGGCGACCACGGGAGCACTGTCGGCGTACGATGCAGCGATCCGGTCGCTGACGGGACTGGTGGGCGACCTGATGCGGATCTCGCGGGATCGGGACGCGTTCTGGCAGTACCGGCTGGACCGCGAGGTGGAGATGCGGCGGATGTGGGAGGAGAGCATGGCGCAGGTGGCGCGGGAGCAGGAGGCGCTGGAAGCGAGAGTGGGCGAGGCGGAGGAGAAGAAGCGGACGGCGCGGCGGATCCTCAAGGAGGTGATTGGGAGCGGCATGCTGGAGGCCGGAGAGACTGAGGAGCCTGAGGAGCCTGAGGAGCCTGAGGAGCCTGAGGCGGTTGAGGAGGCCGAGGTGGCCGGCGTGGCCAGGGCGGCCGTGGAGAAGGAGGAAAGCCAAGGTGCAGTCGCAGACGAGGGCGGGGCCAAGGGCGCCGATCTCGAGGATGGTCCGGTGGAGCCGGGCACGACGGCAGAGGCGACGGCCACGGAGCCAGTGCCCCAGCCGAGGCCCATGCCAAGACTGAAGACGGCGTCGAGCAGGCTGTCACGGCGGCGGACTGTGATCAGCCAGGTGGTGGCGGCCGGGCTGTCGGACTCGGAGTCGGAAGACGAGGAGTTCTTTGACGCGGTCGATGCGGGCGAGGTGGAGATTGAGACGGAGCTGCCATGGGAGAGCGACAAGGCGGAACCGGCGGCGGACGCGTGGGCGGAAACGGAGACGGAGACGGAGACGGGGACGGAGGCGACGATTGTGGTGTCGTCCGACTTGGACATCAGCCAGTCGTACAAGGGCTACGAAAACGGGATCCGCACGCGGCTGGGCATCGACGCGGACAACCGGCCAAAGCTGTCGCTATGGGTGAGTGGTACTGCAGGCGGACTGGGGTGTGTGCCATGTTGCTGACTCAGCAATGACAGAGCATCCTCAAATCGATGGTGGGCAAGGACATGACCAAGATGACGCTGCCGGTGTCGTTCAACGAGCCGACGTCGCTGCTGTACCGGTGCGGCGAGGACATGGAGTACGCGGACCTGCTGGACCTGGCGGCGGAGCGGACGGACTCGATTGAGCGGCTGGCATACGTGGCGGCGTTTGCGGCGAGCGAGTACGCGTCGACGATCGGGCGGGTGGCCAAGCCGTTCAACCCGCTCCTAGGAGAGACGTTCGAGTACGTGCGGCCGGACAAGCGGTACCGGTTCTTCATCGAGCAGGTCAGCCACCACCCGCCGGTGGGCGCTGCGTGGGCGGAGTCGCCGCGGTGGACGTACTACGGCGAGTCGGCGGTGCGGTCCAAGTTCTATGGGCGGTCGTTTGACATCAACCCGCTGGGGACGTGGTTCCTGCGGCTGCGGCCGACGGGCGGCGGACGCGAGGACCTGTACACGTGGAAGAAGGTGACGTCGTCGGTGGTGGGCATCATCACGGGCAACCCGACGGTGGACAACTACGGGCCGATGGAGATCAAGAACTGGACGACGGGCGAGGTGGCGCACGTGGAGTTCAAGCCGCGCGGGTGGACGGCGGCGTCGGCGTTTGTGGTGTCGGGCAAGATTGTGGACGCGGGCGGGCGGGTGCGCATGTCGCTGGGCGGGCGGTGGAACTCGCGGCTGTATGCGCGGCTGACGCCGGGCTACCAGACGACGGTGGGCGAGGAGGCCGCGGTCGGCAGCAGCAGCGGCAGCAGCGCGGCGGGGCCGGCCAAGGTGTACGATGGCAGCATGACGGACCAGAACAAGGCGTACCTGATCTGGAAGGCCAACGAGCGGCCGGCGGGGATCCCGTTCAACCTGACGCCGTTTGTGCTGACGTTCAACCACATTGACGAGAAGCTGCGGCCGTACCTGGCGCCGACGGACTCGCGGCTGCGGCCGGACCAGCGGGCGATGGAGGAGGCGCGGTACGACTTTGCGGCGACGGAGAAGAACCGGCTGGAGATGGAGCAGCGGGCGCGGCGGCGGGACCGCGAGGCGCGCGGCGACGAGTTTGTGCCGGCGTACTTTGCGCAGACGGTGTGCGAGATCACGGGCGAGACGTACTGGAAGTTCAACGGGCGGTATTGGGAGGACCGCGAGCGGGCCGGCCAGGGCGACACGAGCGTGTGGGACAAGCTGGAGCCCATTTTTGCATGGGGGGGGGGGGGGCGTGCGATGCGGAGAGGCCGCGCAAAAGTAGTGTTTGCAGCATCTGTACATGTATGCGGCAGTGGTTATTGTTATTATTCCGGTCTATATATATATATCTGTAGCAACTCTGGTGACTAAGCGAAAGCAGCCTACAACTTGGCCTCGGGCTCGTGGGCCTTTTTGTCCTGGACCCGGACGATGCCCTGTGATGATTAGTCAGCGGTTCACGAGACGGCACAGCACCATGTCGACGGCACTCACCTCTTGGATGCACGTGGCCAGCAGCAGGCCGTCCTTGCTAAAGATGCGCTGGGTGACGACGCCGCGGCCCTCGTCGGCCCAGGGGCTGTCCATTTCGACGAGCATCCACTCGTCGGCGCGCACGCGGTCGGGCTCGTGGAAGTAGACGGTGTGGTCGAGGCTGACGACCATGCCGACGCTGGGGCGGCCGCGGTACGTCTCCATGGCGATGCCGCCGCCCTCCATCTCGACGTACTCGCGGATGAGCGGCCGCAGCGCGGGCTGGGCGCGCACGTAGGCGTCGGCTGCGTCCTCGGGCCCGCGGGCAGGCTCGCCGAGGGCGCTCTCGACGGAAAAGGGCAGGCGCCAGAGCAGGTGGATGCGGCAGATGGTGCCGATAAAGTAGCGGTCGCTCAGGTAGGCGAGCGCGTTGAGGTGGGCGGGCCGGCCGCCGGCGGCCGAGATGGAGCCGCGCATGCGCACCCACTGCTGGGTCTTTTTGAGGTGCGGCGGCGCGTCGGGCCCGCCGAGGATGCGCATGGGCCCGGCCAGGATCGGCCGCACCATGTCGCCGTCCATGCCAAAGGCCTGCAGAAACTGCCGCTCCACGGCCTCGGCGTCGCAAAACGTCTGGGCGTCGCCGTCGGCCGGCACCGGCAGCGGCGACGCCGGCATGGCGGCGGCGTGGTGGACGAGCAGCGGCGGCGGCGGTGGCGGCGGCGACGATGGCGACCCCTCCTGACTCGCCTTTCCAACCTGCCCCTGCGTGATCCGCACAAACGACGCCGTCAGCGTAAAGATGCAGCGGCCGCGCTGCCGCGCCTGCACGGTGCGCGTGGCAAACGACCGGCCGTCGCGCACCCGCTCCACGTGCAGCAGGATGGGAATGTCGGCGCTGCCGGCCAGCAAAAAGTAGCAGTGGCAGCTGTGCGGCGCAAAGTCGGCCGCCACCGTCCGCTGGCCCGCCGCCAGACACATGGCCACCACCGAGCCGCCGTAGATGCCGCGCGCCCCGGGCGGCTGCCACGGCTGCCGTGCATTGGTAAAGATGTCCTAGAGCGTTAGTCTGTGCTTTGCAAAGCAAAAAGGGCGGGCCCCCATGACATACTGGTCCGAGAACCGCCATCTCCGTCACCTCCAGGTCATTCTCAATCTGCGACTTTTCCGGGTCGCGCGGCGGCGGCCGCAGCAGCGTAGGGTGCGACATGACCGGGGAACGCGCAGGCCTGGATGCAGCTTGATGGAAATGAAATGAGAAAAAAAGCCGGGAGAAAGAAAAGAAAGAGAAAAGGACAGAGCTCTTGGCCAACGAAACCCCCCCCCCCCCTTCCCCCGGAATCGATGTCACGTGCACAGGGACGCGGCCGCGAAACGATCACCTCGGCAAGTGTGGATGGCGCTAAGAACAAGCGGAATGCCCTGGCCCTGCGGCGCCGTTATTCAACCGACGGACGAACCAAGCTGCAATGTGCCGAGCTTGAGCGTCGTCGTTATGGCGAGTGTTTGGGGTGCTGTAGCTCCAGTTTCAGTCAGACGTCAAGATGCCCGTCCATGAGACACATCCACCGTCCTGTCGGCACTTGTCTGGACCCAGAACCGGGGAAAGAACCCATGGAACAACGGGCGGCTCCTTCCCTGGCCAGCCGCGGCTCTCTTATGCCTATCCCGCCCAACCACGAATTTCCAGTATTGTCTGTTTGGCTCGCTGCTGCACATGCCATCCCTACTCCGTACTACCGCACTCGACTCCCTCTCGTCGATCCAAGACAAGGAAAAGCGGGTCCAGGGGAGCCGCGCCAAAGCGGGGACCCGCCAGCCCCAGATCTCCCATTGTTGAAGCCACGGCTCTTTTGCCCCCCCCCCCCCCGAGACCATCTGAAATCCCGAGGCCCAACGCTGCCCGTTTGTTGCATCGCGACTCGCCCAATTCTTCAGTCTCTCTCTGTTCTCGACGCACCACCGACTGCATGATCCTCCGGATCGTGCGTCCCGCCCGGGCGGCGACACCAATGCTCCCAAAAGCCGTGACCTGTTTGACTCCTCTCTTGTCCGGCCATCGGCTCGCATCAGCCCGCCCGCGATCCCTCCTCGGCGCTCTGCCACAGCCCTACTCGACAGCGGCCCCTCCGTCCACCGCCCCGCCAGACGGCCACCCCCCCCAGCAGCAACAGCCCCCTCGGGGACGCCGCTGGCCGCGCCCGTCCACGCTCGTCTTTCTGCTCCTGGGCGCCGGCCTCGCCTTTCCCGCCTACCGAGCCGTGGCCAAGCTGACGCCGACGCTGCCCGAACGCGGCTCGCCGGCCGAGGACAACGCCCGCGCCGCGCTCGCCGCAAAGGCCGCCAAGCTGCCGCTGGTCGTCGAGCTGACCACCAATCCAAAGTGGACCGAGTGGACCGTCGGCAGCCCGTGGACCCGCGACGGCGAGGACGAGCCTGTTGCCTCGCCGGGCCAGCCCGTCCGCGGCGGCGAGCCTGTCGACGAGGCCGACGTCGCCCCCCGCGATCCCCCCTCTACGCCCCGTCGTCTCCGCCTCACCCGCGACGCCCTCGGCGGCGTCCAGGGCATGACCGGCTACCACCACGTCTTTCTCAACTCCGACACCGGCGAGCTCATCAGCGTCGTCCACCTCGGCAATGCTCTCTCCGGCTTTCCCGCCCTCGCCCACGGCGGCGCCCTGGCCACCCTGCTCGACGAGTCGCTCGGCCGCTGCGCCATCCAGACCCTGCCCGCTCGCACCGGCGTCACCGCCCGCCTCGAGCTGCAGTACCGCCGTCCCGTGCCCGTTCCGGGCTTCTACGTTGTGCGCTCTCGCCCAGAACTGCCCGATCCCGCCCCAGGCTCCAAGGCGCCCCCCGAACTGCGCAAGCTGTGGTGCTCCGCCACGCTCGAGACGCTGGCTGGGAAGACCTGTGTCGAAGCCCGCGGGCTCTTTGTCGTTCCCAGGGGCTACAAGCTGGGCCCCATCGACGACCGCTTCTGAGGATGGCAATGGTCTTTGTATAGATGACCGGTTGACTACGTAGAAGCTAGATCCGTTGAACAGCTCACCCAATACACTAGATTTTTGTAATAAAAAAAAGTGATAGAGGAAAATGTTGAAACTCTGCCTGGGCGGCTGAGGAGAATGTTCTCTGGAAAGAAAAAACAGCAACGCTGGCTCACATAAAGGAGACAGCGAAGAGGGGCAAAGAAAAGCCGATCCAAGGAAACCGAAACTGCCTTCTCTAGGCGCATCCGTGATAAGCCACGCTATGGCGAACACGCACACCCCCTCACCACCGCCTGCGACACCTCGCCCGCGTGCATCGCCGCGAGGCATCGCTCCGGTGTCTGCGACCGCCACACTGTCTTCTCAGACGGCGTCTGCGCCGCCCCGGACGCCTGGGCCGCCTCGGCCGACTCTCCCGTATCGCCAGCTTGATCCCCTGCCGTCGACCCAACCGATGCCGATGTCTCGCTCTCGTCCGATACTTCTGTCGTGTCTGGCGCCGCTGCCGGCTCTGATGTCGCATACAACCCCTGCGCGAGCGCCGACGACTCGTGTTCCGGAAACTCGGTCCGCGGAATCTGCTCTTGTTCCATCATCGCCGGGTGCGGATAGTACGGCGCCAGCTGATACTGAGGCTGAACGGGGTAAAACGTAATCCCCGCATGGTATCCAGGGCCTGGAGGATAGCCCGAGTACATCAGGTGCACCTGTCCATAATGGTACGGCTGCTGGTAAGGAACATGTCCGCCTTGGTTGTATGGACCGGGAACGCCCATGGGGTGCGTCTGAACTCCCCACGAGGGAGCTGGCGGCCGAGCCGGCTGGCTCCAGGTCGGCTGGCCCCAGGCCTGGTGATACGGCGGTGCCTGCATGTGAGGGCTGTGTGGACTCTGCGGCGACATCGCCGGCTGCACCGGCGACTGCATTGGTGGCTGCTTGTGCATACCCCCCGGAGACGTCGGTGCACTTCTGAAGCCGTGAACCGGAAAGACCACGCGCTGGCTGCTGTTCGCCTTGTGGTGCGACGTGTAGTGGATCCGCTTGAGCGGCTCCGCGGCCATGGGGTGTCCGAGCAACCCTGCGCTCGCCAAGACGTGCTCCGGCGCCACCGACGGCTGGAACACATGCTCCAGCCTTGTCAGTCCCTCGACCTCGGGCAGCCACGAGCGCACATAGCTCCCGTCTGGGTCGTAGTCAAACGCCTGCTTGACCGGGTTGAAGATGCGCTCCGGTCCGCGAGGATCGTTGCCAACGCCCGCCGTGTACTGCCAGTTGCCCCAGTTGGAGCACACGTCGTAGTCCACCAACAGCATCTCGTACCACTCCGCTCCGTAGCGCCAGTCGATTTGCATATGCTTGGTCAGAAAGCAGGACACGTTCATCCGCGCTCGGTTCGGCGTGTATCCCGTGTGGATCAGTTCCCGCTGCGAAGCGTCGACCAGGCCCAGGCCCGTTGTGCCGTTTTCCCACCGCCGCAGCAGGTCACCGACTTTCTCGGGGCTGGGCGTCTGGCCTGGTTTGGCCTTTTCCGCCTGTGCCGTGAGCCACTCAAAGGGCGGCTTCTGAGGTTGCTGCCGCTTGTCCGCCGGCTCTTGTCTGGGCGACGTCTCGGCTGACGTCTCGCCCGACGTCTCGCCCGACGACCTGCCATCGTTGCGTTGATACACAACATCACCTCCCCGCCTGCTGCGAAACCCATGCAAATCAGACAATGCGTCGGAATAACGACGTCCGTGGAGGCGAAAGAAGTCTCGCCACAATAGCTCCGCCCGCAGCGCTCTGGTGCCGTTGTTCTCGCCCAAGCCGAACCCTTTGGCAGCAGCCGTGAGGTGGTCGGTTCCCTCCTCGTATCCCACCAGGGTTTCGTGGACCTGGCGTGCCGTCAGACATCCCTGGCCAAGATACGCAGAGACTCGAGAGCTAAAGCGAGAGCCGATCAAGTCGTTTCTGGTAGTGTCGTAATCGTTGACAAGATTCGCGTTTTGGACCGAAAACAAGTCGCGTAGGCGCAGCTGGCCTGCCGTTTCGCCTCCACGAAACAACGGAGAAGGGCTTGATGACGCAGCCGACGGGCTGCTGCCCTTGAAAGACTTCTCGTACTGCTCCACGACATCCCGTATGACATGCTGCACAGGGGCGAGCAACGCATCCTCGAGGGCAACCCGGTCGTCTGGGATGACAAAGGGCAAGCTCTGCGGCGGGGGTCGTGGGAATGGTGGCAACGATGCCTTCTCGGGGGGGGGGAGGGACGGTCGGGGTCGTTCGCGTAGTGGCTCGCATGCTCGGCGGTAGGTTGTAAACGCATCTGCTACCTCACCGGAGGCTACCTTTGGTACGTCACGACTAAATTTTGGTGAGTATGTTGACGCAGCCGGGATAAGGGGAGGGGCGGGCGGGAGGCACATACTCGTCAATAAAGTGTTTTTCGTCAGGCCAGAGCTTGAAATCCACGTTACGGGCTTCGCATAGGGAGGCAACGGCGCGTTCATCCTCTGCCTCGTCTGTGCCGTCTTCTTCGGCGGCCCACACAGCGCCGACATGGTAGTCGTCTGCCTCCAAGCCACTCAAGACCTGCTCGACAACATCTGCCACCGTACCGACGCGAATGGCGAGCCCGCTTCCGACAGTCTCCAGCGACTGCTTCACGTCCAGGACACTTTCGAGAATAAACTTTGCGCGATGAGGCCCGCACTTCCAGTAATGTCCGATCTTGCTTCTGGCCTCGGGGTAGGGACTCTTTGCCTTGGACGTGCTGGGAATAAAGCCAGAGACTTCGATTTGATTTGCAGCGAAGACATAGAGGGGAAGCATGTGGGTAAAGCCATGCTTCTTCGGGTGCGTAGCCACCTCATGGATGATGCGATTATCTCGGACACGGAGATCACGACGGAGGAGGTACACAAGAACGTTCTTGTCCGGTGTTGTGCCGGGAAGAAGGCTCTTCTTGCCTTCGGAGTCCTGTGTGGAGCTCATTCTGGTTTACCCAGCAAATTAGGGAGCAGGCACAGCCGACCCAATCCAGCAACGAAAAGCACTCAGAACGCCCAATAGCGCCTAATGTATTCCCAAGTCTCGGTGGGGTGTGGGGGGGTGTGGCAGTTGCTTCGTGATAAGGCTTGTTGGAACGTGGGCGAGAAATCGAGGTTGGGGTTATGCCTCAGCGTGACGGTGGCTTTGGGCGTCTGGTAATGGCTATCACTTGTAGTGACTCGCAAACGCTGAGTGATAGCAGTGGCGCCAGATGCGATGACAGTGGGAAGAGGATTTTCGTTTTGTTTTCGGTTTTTGATTCTCGGGTGCGATTTCCGGGGTGGTCGTGTGCCCATGCCTCAAGATATCGTTGCAGTATTGACAAGCTCGACGATGCTAGACGAAAGATCACGTTGGGCTACGCCACCTAGGTCAGTCGAGCTGTTGGGCTGAAAAGGCCAGCAGGCAGAGCTCATACAGATAGACAGGCAGGACTAAAGCTGTACCAGCCGTGGGTCGAAGAGATGCTGAATAGTGAAAGGCAGAAAGACAAGGAGGAGGTCAGGAGGGAAAGAAGACTGTGATATGTCGGTGTCGCAGGAGAAGAGCTCCTGGGTCACCTATCCGAGAAAGGAAAGGAGCGTTGGCAGGCTACGGCGAGGAAGGAACGGGCATGCTGGGCTACGACTCTACATGCACGCAGACTGAAAATGGCTAGAACCGGGAGCCAGCAATTACAGGCGAGGCTAGGGTGGGACCAGGGCAGGAGCCGTTCGTCTTTTCTTCTTTCCTAAAGCAGTAATCGAAAGGGGGTGTGGCCGTGTTGATTTCTCCGGCGGCCAATCAGGGGCTGCTGGATTTTTTTCCGCTCTGCTCGACTGGCGTGGGAAATTTTTTAGGTTACGTCACTGGGAGAGGGAAAGAGTTTGTGCTGCAGTGTGGGGGGCTTGGGCCACCATGAATTCCTCGGAGACCCCAGGACCGGGGAGTTCTTAGTGGTCGGAGTGCCAGGAGAAGCCACGGTGCGGTACGGGACCCTAATAGGCACCCCACACCCAGTAGTGTTTTTTTTTTTTTTTTTTTTCATAACGTTGTTACATGGGTCGGGCTGACCGGTGGCTTGTCTCGTAATTTTTTGTGCGTATCGGTGCAGCTAGCCCGTAGCATTCGCATCGCTCAATTCACCGCCAGCCTCTTTCCATCGCCCTTCGGAGGAAACCGCCAAGCAGACAACCGCAGCATGTAACGCTGTCCACGACAGGACGTTTCCTGCCAGATGCCAGGTGTCGGCTACGACTTGAAGTTTGGTTTGCCTGGCCATCCCACCTTCGCTGTTAGCCTGGCCTTTAGCAGTTAGCCGCTATCATCGGCCAGGCCGTCAAGCAAGGTGGCCCAAGGTGGTCCGCGCTCAGCCGCCATCCCATCACCCCCGAAAGCTCCTAATCCACTCGCCCGCATATCGAATACAGCCGCTCCGCACTCGTATCTTGCCTAGCGGATGCATCGCGGCGCCGGGGCCAAGATAGCGTGGTCGCAGCCATCTCGTCCCCTCTGTGCAGAACCTAATAGCAGATCCACTCAACAAGATCTGATCAGATCTCAAACGAAATTTTTCACCCTGCAAGGAGCTGCACGGCCTGTCCGTCGCTTCCGTCGCTTCCACTTACCAATGTTATCCTCCTTTCTGCTCGGAATCACTCGGAAGTATTCCGCTTCATCATCTCCCTCTCGAGATTATTGCAGCATTTGTAGGGAGTCCTTGATATCGCACCTATACCTACTGTGGTCCGTGATTAAGCAATACAAAAAATATCCACAGAGACTTTTGAAGTATCTTGGGATTGTACTCGGTGCTTCTACTTTGAAAGCATCGCCTACGCAGCCTTTGCCTCCTACGCAACACCTGCCTCTTGTGCAGCCTCTTGCTCGAACGATCGGGCAGATTATCAAAATCGCACTTGAATTGGGCGTTAATTTGATCGTCCTTAGGATTGTCAGGAGCGTCTTCTAACGAGCTGCACAAGTAGCACTGTAGCAGCGCGCTATTGTCGCTTAGAAAAAAACTGTTTTAGTGGCGATTCAGTATATTTTTAAGGAGTTACGACAAGTACAGGGGCTAGACACAGGTGTCTACGTCGTATGTTAATAGTGGCAGAGATTTTTCGATGGCCCGGTAGACTTTTTTTGTACTGCTTAACAAAGACCCACAATTCATCAGATCCGGGTACGATAAGGACTTATACCCGTAGTAAACCATTTTTTCCGCGGCGATTCATGTTTCTCCGCCTGCTCCAGGCACTAATCGCTTCAGCCTACGGAGTAAAACCTTGACATTGCAGGCCCACAGCTCCACACCCCTTAGCGAGTGCCTTCTCCGTAGCCTTGAAAAATGATCGTCTTGGGCAAGCTTCGGATACCGCCGCGTCCCATTCCACTATTTCTATGCGGCCGCAACCAATCACACCGTATCCGACATCGGTATGGATCCATGTTTCACCGGCATCCTTTTCTTCACTCTCATTTTTTTTCTCGTCATCTTTAGATAATGTTTTCCCAAGATGCGTACGACGTAGTATCACAACCTTTCTTTACCGACTAGTAACCATCCCCCCACGCTTTCCCCAACTCTCGTAGATCGTATTAAGCTGGCAGCCCTGCCCATCGGACCCCCCCCCCCCCCCCCCCCCCCCCCCCCCCCCCCCCCCTCTTCCTCCCGCCTGGCCTGTGCGCCCACAGCCATCTACTGGGACACGTTGGGTCGAGGCCGCTTTAACAATCCATCTTGGCAGGTAGAATGGAAAGCGGAGCCTCCGGCAGCTCGCTCGGACAGCCTCTAAGCCCTGGGGATGTCAGCCCTGCGGTTGACAATTGCTCCGTGCGTAGTCTACAAGTGCTACGTATTATGTTAGTCCTGTTAGTGGTCCGTTACGCGACCCCACGTCCGGCTTGGGATGAGTGGCGTCGGTGTTGTCCTGGCACCGGCTCGCTCGACGGCATGTCTACAACAAGTACTTCCAGTAGCGACATGCGGGGGAGACAAATGCCGATGCACGTTAATAGGCAGTATCTTTGCTCAATAGATCAGGAATACACAATGGGCCTCGTCCACACAGTATACCGTATCAACACTGCGCATGCTCTGCCAAATCCCGTCCCCAAGCGAGTCTCTTTCAATGGGTTCAACTCGGACAAACACAAGACCCAATTTCAATACCAAGGTGATTATGCAGTGACATAAAACCTACCAAATCGGTTCATATTCGGCCGGCTTGGTGGACGGTATGCTATTCGGCGTTCCCGGGGCCGAAAATGTGCTCCCGCCCTCGGCGACTGGGCCGCCCGAGCCGCTACTGCAGGAGGTAGTGTCTGTCGCTACTGATTCCATGGGAGATGGCGACTTGGTGAATTCAGTCCCGTCTCCTAGCGTCTCTGCCGAGGCTCGCTTCCACGGTGCCGGAGTGGATGGTGTGAAAGCTGTCAGGTGTAGTGCCTGCAGAGCCTCCACTGGGGTCGCCGCCGGCTTGCAGTCACTCCAGCGCAGGCTGACCACACGCCCCTCGCCAAGCCCGTCGACACCATTCCTGCATGCATCGTAGAGCTTGCGCAGGTACCGTGTGTACCGGAACGACTCAGAGATTGGCATATTGGGATGCATCAGGTGCCACTCGCCCTGTCGTGCGCGCGTCAGCCCGACATTGAAGCGATACATTCCATCCATGAAATCTGTAGCATGATCCCGAACGTAATCGATCCCAACGATATCAGCCTCGTGGCCCTGCGAGCTGTCCCAGGTACGGGCCTCCACTCGCTCCGGGATGTTGAGACCGGGATGGGCAGTCGCCAGTGTCTCAATCGCCTCCCGATACTTATTCACAGCAGCCTTGTACGGTGCCAAAAGAAGGATCGTGCCAGGTCTGGAAGCGTTCTCAGTACTCCGGAAGTCTTTGCTTGTCACCAAGTCCAAAACCTTCATCATAGTCCATTCCAGGTGCTGCTGGTGGTACCAGCTCGTCCCAACTTGGGATGCGCTGCCGATTTGCAATAGATGCACGACAAGCCGAGGGACACTGCAACTCGTAGAGGCAATGCCTTCAAAGTACCTCTTGACGAAGCGGGCACATGGAGGGAACCTCTTTGCAAATGGGATCCCCGACACCATCTTCCCATTATAGATGAGCTTCGATGGCAAACGTTCTAGCCGGCCATATGCTCGGTGGTTGATCAAAAGCTGGTGCTTGAGGGCGCCTGCGAGATGAGCCCTCTCCATCGCAGATGTCTGCAGCTGCGCAATCTGCGGGTTGGTTAGATGGCTTTTTGCAGTCGGTTGAGTTTGACGATGATCGCCAACGAAAATCCAGCCGATCGTGGGACAGAAACTGGCAATCGCAATGAGCGTTGAGAGCTCCCGTGCATGAGCAGCCTCATCAAAGACGACGAGATCAGGAGAAAACATGTCCTTGAAAGCAGTGGCAGCAACACATGGTGTGGCGGAAATAAAGTCGGCCTCTTGGAGAGCTTTTTGGTATAGAACATACACTTCGCGTCGAACTTTGCCGTTTTCCAGAACATCTCCATTGCTTTGTTCCATCAGCTCGGTGAGATTCTGGTACTCATCAGGGTTCTCTTCGTAGAGGTTCCAAGCAGCTTCATCCAGTGTGAGAATAATGCCTCGGTGTCGATTTGTTTTTGTACTCGCTCCCTGTGTATTTTCCATGTACATGCGAAGGAAGTTCTTTGAGAAATCAACGTCGGGCATGTCGGAGTCGACAATCTCGGCCTTTTGATTGGATTGCGGCTTGCCACCTTCCTGGGCACGACTATGAGCTGGTCCAATGCGAACACTTCGCTTCAACTCGGTACCAAAGGTTCGCATTCGGATCGCCCGTTTGGAAAGCCCGGCACTCTTCATCATATTGATATACTTGACCGTCGCATCGTCCAGTGGATCATTGATATCCAGCAGGTAGAGCACCTTGGCGGCCGTCTTGCTTTGAAGTAGTCCAACAACAGTCATTGCCCAGTCTGTCTTGCCTCCACCAGGACCCCCCGGAAGAATGCCAAGCCCACATGGCATATCGGCGAGGAGACCGTCATATGCCTGCCGTTGATGCTCATTCATACGGCGATATTTGTCAAGTATGGCCGCAGGAATGCCCGAGCCAGGTCGGTCTGGGTCTCGCATAAATGGAAAAAGCTCGAATACATTGACCGAGAATGCCGGGTTTTGAAAGTCCAGCATGTACTTGAAGGCGGCAAATTGCTTGGGCTGGACGGCATGGGGGTTTGGTGGTTTGGCCTGCCTGGGGTCTTGAAGAAGCTCTTGTTTCTGACGAGGCTGCCGCAGCACTGGCGCGGCCGTAAAGTTCTTGGCGTTGGCGATAGCTGGGATGGCGGCTGCATGGACGAGTCTGCCCAGAGACCTCATTTCGGCATCGAATGTCGCACTGGACCGGGAAAAGAGAAACCCGACTTGGATAGCGTTGCTGTTGTGGAGGACTAGGTCGGCCAAGTTCTGCTCCTGATTGCAGTCGTCCGGGACAAGGGGTTGAATGACGGACTTTGCGTCGTCTGCGGTTTGCGAAAGCGTGACATTAAACACAAGAAGGCTCGCCCAGCTTCTCTTGGACGGGTCCAGGAGAGCAAAATTGTTGCTCATGCGACGCGCCATCCACCACATCGACTTGCCCGTCCTAGTTTCCGGATCGACGACACGGATGTGACAAACTTCGCCGATGTTGGGGAACATGGTAACCATCTCAGGAGAGGCCCGGACCAGAATTACCCAGGTCTCCTGGTCATCCCCAAAGGGCAGCGCGATGAGAGGCCAGGCGGCGAATGTGTTTTCTTGTTGATTGAAGGCATCCACCTCTTTCATTTCATGGTTCTCCTCGCACAGGGATGCCGTTTTGTGTACATCCTTGAACTGGTCAACGGATCTGAAGTGGACAATGATATTCGGGACATCCTGGACCGGAGCCGGAGACACGTTGAAGTTGGGAGTTCCCGGTGATCCCTGAGAACAGAAGTAAGCATCAGCGTGCGCAGATTAGGGGAGAAAAAAGTGCAGAAAAGAACGTGCATGAAAAACGCCGCCGGAAGTCTTTGTTTTGATAAAGACGTCCATCGCCGAAATCATCCTGTCGGCATTGCTGGGACTGTCGATGTTTGCCGTGTACCGCGCCATGCTGCTGATTCCGGGGGAGGTTAACGAGAGAAATGTGAGGGTGAAGGTGCTTGAAGAGGCTTCATAAAAAAGACGGCGACGGAGAGTGGGAACTCGCAAGAGAATTTTCAAACTTCTGGAACAGGCACCGAGAGGGCAGCGGTGCATATTAGGAAGGAGCGACCTCGTAATTGCCCCCTTGGGAGGGCACACTTGCAAGCTATATGACTCCCACGACTGACTTTTGTGATATGCTCACTGCCTTTGTATTCGGCCCGTTCGACTGGCCGTTAGACTCGACGCCTACATCTATCCAAACCAAAGCACAATATCTCTTCGGTCCACCTTGTCACACGCACGGGCAGAGGGTTTCATGGAAACGGGATAATTGATTAGAAAACCCGGTCAGTAGTCGAAAAAGAGCATAGAACAGCTATGATACAGTTGGGGGCAAAGGCGTCAGACCAAGTCAGACCAAGGGAAACAAGACAGAGGCCCCATAAAGATGCGGGAAGCAAAGACAGAAGCACGACCAACGCCCCAAAATGTGCAGCCCCCCTGGCCGGTTTTGTTTTTCTCTCTACCAGCGGCTAGTCCTCGTCAAAGATCTGGTACGTGTTCTGCAAGATGGTGTCGATGACGCGGACGTGCCAGCGGCCCTTGTCGGCGTCGATGGCGTTGGCTCCCATCAGCGTAGGCCCGAACACAATGGCCAGGTTCTGGGACGTCATGCGGGTGACGGACACGTTTTCGACCACACGGTTGAGGTGCAGAACCAGGGCCCGCAGCGTGGCGTAGTTGGGATCCGGCAGGTCGTTGATGACCGCGTGCAGGGAATCACGCCGCACCGTGGCATCGTCGTGCTCTGGGTCGGAGGGTCAGCGGAACGGAGAAGCAAAACAAAAGGATGTAGACTCGGACTTACTAGCGGCCTCGATGAAGCGGTCGTAGTGTTCGCGCGTCAGCAGCGGGTCTGGCAGGTCCCTAAAGAACATCTTCAGCAGGCCAGCCACACTGTTGACGTCGTGGAAGAAGTTTTCTGGGTTGCGGAAGTCCAGCTGGGGCGAGGACGTGTCTGCGTTGTTAGCAAAGGAGGGTTCGGGGACAAAAGAGCAGTCAGCCAGACAGCGTACCGGTGTCGAACATGGCCTTGAGCTTGTTCACATGCGGCAGAGAGCCGGAGAGGCGGTAGATGCCCTCGACGTTGAGGCCAAACAGATCGACGGCCTGGATGCACTGATACACGACCATGGGCACGGCCAGGCCGTCGCGGTCGTACAGCGTGTCGAGAGAGACGCCGAAGACGGGCTGCGAAGGGGCACCGCCGCCCAGGGACACGGGCGAGAGTTGCGTTGCCGGGCTCGACACCTGCTGGGACCCCAGCGACGGCTGCGAGACGTGGAGCACGCTACTGGTGAGCGACGACGCCGTGGGCGAGGTTGGCAGGCCGTTCTTTGCCTGGAAGGGAAGGGCGCCCAGCTGCGGAGGGCCCTGCACAGTGGGTGGCTGGAAGGCAGGAGGGGCTGCCGTGCCGTTGTTGCCGGAGCTGCTGTTGCCATTGTTGCCGTTGTAGTAGCGCGGGTTCTGCGCTGCCGCAGATGGTGAGAAGGAGGCCGCCCCGTCACTGGGGAGGCTGTTGGCTGCTGAAACACCGGGACCCGACATGGAGTTGCGCATCTGCGACTGCTGTGGCGGCTGCAGCGACGGCGGCTGTGCGGCGGTGCTCTGGGCCGTGCGATTGGGAAGGCCAAAGCCGCTGCCATAGCTGAAGCTGCGTTCGTGCTGGTGACTCGAGCCGGGCGGAGGGCCGGTGGTCTGCGGGCCTCTCCCAGCAGTCGAGCCGACCGAACCATACGGCGGCGCGGCGGTTGTGGTTGGGGACAGCAGCGAGTCCGCAAAGGGGCTCTGGGACAGGCCGCTGGGCTGGGAGACGGATTGGGAAGACGTGTGCGTTTTCTGCACAGAAGGCGAGGGAGCTGTCGAGGGCGTGGTGGAGGAGCCGCCGAGAACCTGGAGCGGGTTAGAGGGAGCGGAGAGACGTCGGTCAAGGCCAGAGCAAAAGGACGTACCGGATGCCGCTCATATTTGGGCTCGCCGGTCTGCGGGGGAACCCGAGTATGGAAGGTGGCAATGTAATGGTTGAGATCCCGATCGGAGTCGATGGAGGTGACCACCTCGCGCAGGCTGCGGGCGTCGGGCTTCTGTGCTGACTTGATGGGGCTGATGGCGAGGCCGTTGCTGAGCAGGAGCTTCTCGCTGAAGGAGGCTGGAGGGTCAGCCGGAGAGGACAGGACACAGGACAAGACGGCCACGGAAATCACAAAGCTCACCATATTTCTGGACCTGCAGCACCATGCCGCCGTCACACTCACGGATGGCGCCGTGCAGGGCCTTGATGGCCTCGGGACGGCCGGTGGCCAGCAGCTCGGCTCGCTCCCGGGACAGGGTGTCGACGCGGCCGTGGTAGTCCTCGTCGGCACCGTGCAGTTTCCGCAGCAAGTCCTCCTCGTGCTGGGCGGCGGACTTGGGGCCCTTGAAGCCGAAGCCGCCACGACGACCGGCAACGTCGCCGGTGCGGACGCGGTCGTACTCCTCGGCGAGGGAGTCGTACTTGGCCTTGGACTTGCGGGTGCCGGCCTCGAGGTCGACGACGCGCTGCTCGGCGGCCAGGCCGGTCTGCTTCCAGCCCTTGCGGTTCTTCTCGGCAATGGCGGCGAGCTCGACCAGGTCCTCGTGCATCTGGTGCAGCGAGACCGAGAACTGGTAGCCGTTGTCGGCCATGCGGGTGTGGGTGTCCATCATCTCGCCAAAGGCCGAGCCAAACGTGTCCTGGCCGCGGGCCACATTGTCCTGGGTCGAGCGGGCGAGCTTGCGCATGCCAGAGGCGTACTCTTCCTCGAGCTGGGCGCGCTTCTTGAGGAAGAGGGCGAATTCCTGTGGGGAAAAGAGGGTCAGTGATCAGTGATCCGCGATCCGCGATAGGAGCAGCCATGCCAAAGCGGGAGACTGCGCACCTTTGCCGTGGCGACGCTCTGCTTCAAGCGACCAAGCATGGTGACGATGCCGATCTCTGATTGCAAGACGTCCTGGACGGGCTTTGGAAGATCGGCTATGGCGGTGGGCTCCTTGGAGAACGGAGGGGCGCCGAGACCAGCGGCGCCGTCGGAGGAAGCGGCGGTATCATTCTCGACGCCGGCGGCTGTTGCGGCCGTGGGGGAGTTCAAGCTGTAGGCGGCGTTGCCAGACTGACTGTCGAGAGGGGGGGCGCCCACAGGGGCATCTGTGGCAGCCGCCATGGTGGGTGATCAGGCGAAGAAACGGGCCAGAGACAGCCGGGACAGACGGGAGAGACGGGAGAGACAGGATAGACGGAAAGACAGAAAGACGGCCGAACGAGTCCAGCGAAAGTGATCGAGCGGCCAGCGGATCGCGAAAAACGGGCGACGGGCGAAAAAAAAAGGGGGGGGGGGGAGAAAGAGGAGGCGACGCGGTGTCGCAGTGATCGGCGATTGAGGGGTCGCGCAGGCAGGTTTGTAGCAGTCGTGCCGTTGGGCGTTTGTGTATCGGCGTGTTTCGTCGAGTCCGTCGTACAGGCGAGCGTGGTGACGCGAAACCAAAGTGACGAGCGACTGAGGATGGGCGAAATGCGGTTTGCGATTTGCGATTCGTCGAGGCTGGAACGGTGTGGCGGAAGGAGCTGTCCTGGGAGTAGTACGGAGCACGAGTAGTACTCGTAGACCCTTTTTTTTTCCTGCTGGACTCGCTGGACACGTCGCGCTGCGGATGCGGGTGCCCTTTCCCAGGAGGGCCTTGGGTGCGTGGGGAGGCCGTTGGCGTGGGGCTGCCCGGTTCTGCCTACGTAATATAGCCTACGGCGCAGCGCTGGCGAGTCCAGCGTGGCTTGGAGCTCGAGGATAGTACTGATTAGGAGAACTGCGGGGGAGTGAATCAATACGAGCACTCAGTATTAACTGCTCGCTTAGCTTCCCGAAATGGACGGCTAGGCGGCAGCCGCCAGCCGCCATTTGAGACACTCTTGGGGCCTGGGCCGCGTTGCTGGAATCCCATTCCAGCGCGCTGCCGCGTACGTCTTTGTCGTCTGCGCCCTTTTTTTTTCTTTTTTTCTTTTTTTCTTTTTTTTCTTTTTGGCGGCATGCCAGCTGGCAACCCCTGGCGAGCAGACAGGCTCTGCATCCCTGACAAGAAACTTCCGTGCACGCTGTGCATAATCAACCAGAAACTATTGTATAACGTGTACCCTAGATCGAGACTATCCCAAGCTCCTCTGCAAATTCCAAGACATTCAGATACTGTGCGATGCGGGCCCGTCGCCTGCGGGCCTAGGCCTTCTTGCCAAACAGGATCCGGGCGACATCCTTGGCATAGCCGATCCAGCCGCGCAGCATGGTGACGCCGTTGAGCAGGCGGATGAAGCGCAGCACAAAGGCCTCGCTGTTGTCCATGTCGTGGCCATAGCACTCCCAGACGGCCTTGGCCTGGCCGGGCGGCGCGCCGGGCGGCGGCACGCCGACGACCTTTATGTTCTCAATGTCGTCCCCCTCAATCTCCATGCGGGGCCCGATGACAAAGGAGCGGCCGACGATGGTGTCGTCGGCCATGAAGCGGGAGCCGGCGTCGACAACGTCGGCCAGCTCGGCGAGGCCTGAGCCGGCGAGCAACAGCAGGGCCCTCTTGGGCACGATGCCGGTGCTGACAAAGTAGGGACACAGCATGTTGACGCGGATGCCCTGGAGGTGGGCGGTGGCGCGCAGGGAGCGGAACAGGCCGGTGACGCCGTGCTTGGCCGTCGTATACTGGATCTGGCCGGGCAGCGGCATGAGGCCGGCGATGGAGCTCATCAGCAGGATGTGGCGGTCGCCGCCGCTGTTTTGCGGCAGCCAGTACAGGGCGAGGTGCACCGAGTACAGCACGCCCGTGAGGTCGACGGCGACCACGTCCAGCTTCGGCTTCTGCGGGTCGGCACCGGGGGCGCTGCCCGGCGGCGCCTTTGGGCACTCGTAGCCGCGGTTGGCGATGGGCGTCTCGTGCTCGGCGATGCCGGCGTTGGGCACGACCGCGTCAATGCCGCCCGTCACGCTGCGCTCGACGGCGGTGCGGAACAGCGCCGCCTGGCTGGCCCAGTCGGTCACGTCGCAGTGCTGGTAGTGGTGGTGCTCGCCGCCCGGCGTGGTGGTCCGCAGCTCGGCCACGAGAACCTCGCCGGCCGCGTCGTCAATGTCGCCCAGGACGACGTGGGCCCCGTGCTGGGCCCAGTGGCGCGCAAAGGCGGCTCCAAAGCCCGAGGCGCCGCCCGTGATGACAACCGTCTTGCCCGCCAGCCGGGACACGTCGTAGGGTGCGCTCGTGTCGACCGGCGGCGACTGGTGGGTCGTGCCGGAAATGCTGTTCACCTCACCAAAGGCCATTGTGCTGTACGGGGGTTTTTTGCGGTTGCACAAGTCGGCTGGTCCGTTGGCCAGAGCGAGGAGGAGGGGTACGCACTTGTCAATAAATACTCGTGCCGAGGCAGATAAGCTTACTTGGACGAGGTGGTGGTGTGGACATGGCAAGGCAGAGCTGAACGGCAATGGGGGGGCATGACGGCAGTGGGCCTTTGGAATCGATTGGGAATCCGATCTGTGCGGCTGGAAGTGCCGTGGACCAATCTTGGCAACGGTGGGAGCAACCGCATTGTGGAAGGAGCAGAAGGAAGAGAGCGCGCTCGCGTCATGTGTGGCGCTATCGGCTAGTCAAGGCACGAAGGACCGACATGATACGGCCGGCTGCCTCCTGACAGACGCCGCTTCTGCTGCTGTCCACTTCCGTCTGGCGGTCAACCTTTTTGTCTCTGGTTACAACTGCGAACAAGACTCCTACAACAGATCCTCCCAACGATGGAACGTTGTGGTGGAGTCTATATATAGCCTTGCCATGGGGGCCCCATCGGAGCTCTAATATTACAGTCTAATACGGTTAGACTACACGGGGCTGTTATGCACCTTTGGTTTATTTCCGAAGTACATATCAGGAATCAAGGGCTAAACCTCAGCCCCATGCCGAGAAGCGGCCGCACAGCGCATGCTGGAATTAAAGGAATAAAAACTAAGTCGTAGATTCTTCCGAGACTTGCTTCTACGCATTGATACGCCACAGCCGCCGCAGTGGTATATTGCATTGGTCCTACTAGCAACCCGAACGAGCAGACTGCAAGCCAAGCTAGAGCTGCAATACGGAGTAGAAGCCTCAGCTATCTAGATATCTGACTACATAGGGTGCCTACTCCATAGTGCGCACCTAGCTTGGCTGGACGGCTCTCTGGTTAGGACCGCAATATGGCGCTGCCAGTCAGACCATAACGCAAGGTAACTAGTTGCAGTTGCGATCTGTTGCACCGATTAGTTGAGGCAAAGGCTGGGGAAAATCTGGCGATTTCGGTGGGGTCGTTTATAGCTAGCTTCGAGCGTGCGCACAGTTGCCTTTGTAACGACTTCCCGTATTACGAGTAGCCTCCATGCCCAATACGGAGTACGACTGGCACAATATTTGCAGCAGAATCACGTGAAGTCTCGCTTATGTAAGCATCTGCCCGTAGTAACTGGTGGGGTGTCACTGCTAGCCAGCGGGTGCTCCGATTGCCGGCCAAGACCACACGAGGCAAAAAAAACCTAAGCAACAAGCGCCGAGTGGATGAGTCAAGATATGCTTCGACCTCCTCTCTCCACCTGATCCTGTCTCGACTGCTCCTACGACGACGTCCACTCCAGCTCGAGCTCTATTCACTCGTTCCTTGTCATGGCGACTCCGTTTCCCACGAAGAAATGCGGTAGGTCATTGCATGCGAATCGACGCCATGCTGCTTTCAACTGACTTGTACTCTAGGCGTGTTGGGTGCCACGGGGTCGGTGGGCCAGCGCTTTATTTTGCTGCTGCAGGTGCACCCGGCATTTGAGCTGATTGCCGTGGGCGCGTCGGCACGCTCGACCGGCAAGCCTTACCGGGACGCGGTGCGGTGGAAGCAGGCGACGCCGATCAGCAAGCGGGTGGGCGACCTGGTGGTGCGCGAGTGCCGCGCCAGCGAGTTTGCCGACTGCGACATTGTGTTTAGCGGTCTGGACGCGGACGTGGCGGGCGAGATTGGTGCGTTCTGGCTGCCCTGGCGGACCTGCAGACTTGCGGCGCCTGGCGGACCTGGCTGACCTTGCCAGAAACCGAGTTCTTTGCCGCCAACCTGGCCGTCTTCTCCAACGCCAAGAACCACCGCCGCGATCCGCTGGTGCCGTTGGTGGTGCCGTCGGTCAACCTCGACCACCTGGCGCTGATCCCGCACCAGCGCGCGAACCACGCGACGGCGGTGGCGGCGGGGCGGCCGATCGACCGCGGGTTCATTGTGTGCAACAGCAACTGCGCCGTGGTGGGCGTGGCGGTGCCGTTTGCGGCCCTGATCGCGGCCTTTGGCCCGATCGAGGCGGCGTCGGTCGTGACGCTGCAGGCCGTCTCCGGCGCCGGCTACCCGGGCGTCAGCAGCATGGACATGATCGACAACGTGGTGCCCTACATCAAGGGTGAGGAGGACAAGCTGGAGCAGGAGGCGCGCAAGATCCTCGGCACCCTGAGCGCCAGCGCCACCGCCGTCGACGAGCGCCACGAGCTGCGCATCTCGGCCGCCTGCAACCGCGTGCCCGTGCTGGACGGCCACATTGCCTGCGTGTCGCTGCGCTTTGCCCAGCGCCCGCCGCCGCCCGTCGCCGACGTCAAGCGCGTGCTGCGCGCCTACACCACCGAGGCCCAGACGCTCGGCTGCCCCAGCGCCCCGCAGCCGCCCATTGTCGTCATGGACGAGGACGACCGGCCACAGCCGCGGCTGGACCGCAACCTGTCCGGCGGCTACGCCGTCTCCGTCGGCCGCGTGCGCGCCGACGAGGCCGGCATCTTTGACATCAAGTATGTCGGCCTGAGCCACAACAGTACGTTGCCCCCCCCGCCCCTCTCTTCTTGCGCCTGTCGTCACACTTGCGGATAGCTAACCAGACCAGCCGTGATTGGTGCGGCGGGCGCCTCCATTCTCAATGCCGAGGCGGCCGTCCTCAAGGGCTACGTTTGAGATGGGAGACTGAAGTGGGAGATAGGACAAAGGCCAGAAGAAGCGAGAAGAGACAAGACCAAAAAAAAAAAAGACCAATAATAGAAGAGAAGAAGAAAAGAAGCAAAACGGGTAATGACGGGACGGCAATGCGAATCAAAAGTCTTGCTATGGATCGTCTCAATGCATCTCGGCCGGCACTCTTGGGTCCGATACGACATACCCCTCCCCCACCCAAGAAAGGCCTCCGAGCTCCGGCGAACGGGTTCGGCCATGGCTCACCGCACATTGGCCTCAGCGGCCGTGCCGCAGCAAAGTGCAGGTTGATATTTGCAGTTTCCATACTGCAAAGGGAATGGCGGCGGCCAGCAGTGCTTACGCAGATGACGCGGAGGATGTTTTGGCCTGGGCCGAGACTGGCTTGGCGTCTCGATGCTGTGAGTGTGATTGGAAGCGGTGCCCGTTGGGCAGCCCACAACCGAGCAGCAGCCGAGCCCTGCAGGCCGACGGTGGGGCTTTGGCCAGCGCAGCCGGGCGAAAGTGAGGCGATCGGTTCCTGTGCGTGCGCCGGCGTTATTGGCCAGTAAGGCGCTAGCGAGTGGATCGCCGGAAGGCGCTCCGCGTGGGCAAAAACGGACAAGGCCGGAAAAACCGGGGTCCACAACCACTGGGGCGGGGACCACGGTTCGCAAAGGACTTTTTTTTTTTTTTTTTTCTTCCTGTTTGCTGCTGCAGCTGCTGTAGCTACTGTAGCTACTGTGCTCATAGTTGCTGTAGCTACTGCAGCTACTGCAGCTACTGCAGCGTACTGCAGCTTACTGCTGCATCCGTTGCATCCGCGCCTCGGCCGCGCGTGCACGCCGTTCGCGTTCCAGCCGTAGTCGCTGTTCGGGCGTCAGGCCGCGGGCCTCGGCCTCACGGATCTCCTGCGCCGATTTGGCGACGCCGAGGGCGGCGGCGGGCTTCTTGCGCGTGTCGGCCGTGGACACGCCCACAGACTCTGCCTTGAGCCGGGCCTCCTCGAGACGGCGGCGATCGGCCTCGGCGCGGGCCTCGGCCTGTTTCTCGCGGGCCTCCCGCTGCTCGGCCTCGGCGCGACTGAGCGGCGCCGGCACATGGCCGGCCTCCCACACGGCGGGAGCCACAGCGTCGGCGAGCTCGGCACGGGCCACGCGGAAGGCATTGCGTGTCGGCCGGTCGCCGGCCAGATCAAAGGGCGTGCGACCGTCGGCGTTGAGAGCGGCAGGGTCAGCGCCGGCGCGCACCAGCAGGGCCGTGACCAGCGCCGGCGCGTTCTGTGCGGCCGCCAGGTGCAGCAAGGTCGGCGCGTGGTGGTTCTGGGCCGTGTCGGCCGGCGCAAACTGGAATGTCGCGGCCGACAGCCCGTTGGCCTGCAGGTACGCCAGCAGTGCGGGCACGCGTGACCGTCGTGCCAGCGCCTGCAGCTGCGTCGTGTGCAGCCGCGCCGTCTCCTCGGCCTCGGAGAGGCGCGGCGGCTCCTTGGCGTCCTTGGGGGCTTTCGGGGCCGGGTCACGTGACGGGGCGGTGGAAGGGGCCGCCGGCTCAATCGTGCGCACTTTGAGCCGCGTCAGCTCGATAAAGGCGCGCATGATCTCGCTCTGGGTCGCGCGGCGCGTGTTGAAGGGGAAGCCGCGCAGGCGGGTGTCGCGCGGCTGCAGCACCTGGCCGTCGTAGGGCCCAAAGAGCGTGCGGCGGTTGGTCATGCCGGTGGCCCGGACAAAGAGCAGCTCGGCCGTGTCCAGCAGCGGCTTCCACTCTTGCAGCAGCGCCCGCACCTCGTCGACCAGCGCCTGTTCGTTGTAGCGCCGTAGCGTGGCGCCCGCCGAGTGCGCCGCGCCCTTGGCGTTGTCGTTGGCCGACTGGGCGCCGCCCTGCTTGCGCCGCGTCGTGTACCGGTGGAACGTCTTGTGCGCCAGCACCGTGGCCTCGCGGTGCATGGGCACCGAATTGGCCCGGGCCTTGCGCGGCGCCAGCGCCACCACCATGGCCGCAAAGTGGCCGCCTCCGATCATGCACAGAAACACGTGTCGGCCCGTGTACGGCGTCGTCGCGGCGTTGCTGCCGCCGCCGGCCTGCCCGCCGATTGGAGCCAACTGCCGTGTCCGGATCGCCGCGTCCCACGCTGCCTCGGCTGGCTGGGCCGCCAGCTCGTCGGCCGAAAACATGGCCCGGTATACGCCATAGTATGTGTGCTCCGGCAGCTGCGGCGACCGGAACCAGGCCAGCGGCTGGATCGACGCCGCCGCCAGTGCCGCCGCCTGCTGCTTCCGCGAGCCGCTGGATTTGCCTGCCACGGCTCCGCTGACGCTGTCGCCGGCCTCAGACTCGTCGTCGTCTGCTCGTCGGGTCTCCGCTAGCGCCGCTTGCCGCTTTAGCAGCGCGGCCAACATGTTGTCGTCCCGGCCGCCATCGTCTGGTCCATCCGACTCTGGCTCCGACTCAGACCCGTCCGACCCCGACAGACTCTCGTCTAGATTTCCGGCCAGGCGCTCAAACTCGGCGTCATCCACAGCCGCCGCCCCCCGCATCTTTTGCTTCAAATTGTAGTGGTGTAGATCCGACTTTACGTGGCTGCGCTGGTCCGCTGCCGTCGCAAACGACTGTCCACAGAGCCCACAGGCCAGACCACTACTCGGCACGGAGATCTCCGACGCATCGTCTCGCTCGGACGCGGGAGGTGGCGTCAAAGTGTCTTCACTCGTCGCATTTGCAGCATTCGCGACATCCGTATAGACGAGCGAGTCCAAAACTTCGGGCGGCAGGCTGTAGAGGTACAGCGGCCGCCGCAGGACGTCGCTTTTCTTGACGTCGCCCTTTTCCATTGCGAAGCCCGTTGCGCACTGCTGGTGACGTCTCGTGTTGTGGTCCAGTTTTACTCATTGCCACATCCGGCGTTTTTGTGTTGGAGGGGGGAAATCCCTTATCGATAAGATACCCGCGCGGTGACTCAGCCGGCCTGGAATGGCGGGCGGCCGCCCGTTTGTGTCATTTCGCGGATGACAGGGGCGGCGGGCTAACCTCTTGGATGACTACGCGTAATAATACGTAGTAATACCACTGCGATACAAGTGCAAATGTGGTATCTTACTGGTACCCAAATTTTTTGCCTACATTGGCTGCAGGCTCCTTTGGTTGGCTGGATCGCAAAGCACTAATGTCACAGAAGTGGGCCTTGGAGCCCTCGAATGGGTCGGCCACCAGCAACCAGAGAGTCTCGTTGGCCCAGCCTAATGGGCCCCCCGTCCTGCCGTGCTAGAAATTTTCGTGTCTCGTAGGCCCAGCCCATATTCTCCGCCTACGCCATCCCGTGCCCAGGGATGCGGGATGGACTGCGTGGCCCAGCGTCGACCAGCGACCGTTTTGGCCACCCCGTCCTCAGATAGCGCCTCGTGAGACACTTGTCAGCGTATCGGGGATCGCTGCGCCCATCTTCCTGTTTTGTTAGGTGCATGCGCCCAGTGGCAGAGAGAGCCGAGGATACGGCACCGTGGGCGCCTCATTTTTCGACGCCCCAGCGTCGCGTCCGTGTCGGATGCCAGATATCCCAGGGAGAGAATACTGGCGAGTCGACCATTGCATCTCTAGCTTTGTACGGTATCTGACCAGCCGCCCCCCCCCCTGTGGCCTACGTCGTAGTCGGCGCACCTGCGTATCTTACGATGTCCGCTGCCCATCCTGGAAGCGAGCCTGCGTCTCGCCAGTTGTGCCAGTTGTGTGCATTGTACGGGAAAAGGCGTGAATCGGGCGAATGCCGGAAAAGACGCTTCTCGACATTCGCGCTTCGGGTGCCCGTATCCACCCACTGCTGCAGGGCCCCCTACTTTGCACATGCCAATTAGCGCATCTCACCCGTGCAAACGTTAATTGGGGCGGGCTGCCCAAGTGGCCTACGGAGTACGAGTGCTCGGCCCATTTCCCTCCCCTGTCGAGGGCCTCTGCACCTGCCGGCCGCTCCCTGAAAATCCGGTACCTGCCCACGCTGGGTGTGCTAGAGCACGGGCGTTGTAGGCTGGTCTGGCCCGCCCAGCCAACACAGCACCCTCTTGCTCAGTCGCCTCGTTTTGTGTCAGAGTCCCTGACATTTGTGATAATCAGATACGAGTAGGGAGTATTATCTCATGTACAAGAGAGATACGACTATTATTACGCCTCATCTTCTCCCACCCCATCCCCTCTCTCATCCCACCCCCCCCTAGTCACGTCTTCACCACCCACTTGCTCGCTCACCGACCCGCCGATACTGATATCATTTCTGTCACCCAAGTGGCCGCTGCGAATCCACTCGCAAAAGGAAAACCCACTTCCAGAATCGCCGCTTTCTTCTGGTCTCCACTCGCCTGCGACCACGATTCTTCCCTCACATCCGCCGCCTCGTCCGCGGCTCCTCGTTACGTCTGTCAGTGTCTACTCCGTACTTGCAGCCCCATCGCCTCAGCCTGCCGCCTATCCCACCCCCGCTTAGGTCGCCGCCCGCCACCCCAGTCCGTCGCAGGGCTGGTGGTCACTGCGCCCTAACGCTCGTGCCAGAATTCCGACCGTGCGAATTTGCCGGCAGCCCTAACCCGAGGCCAGAGGCACGTTTCCGCACAATGCAGCCCGAAGCTTAGCACATACGATCTCTGTAGCGCCCTACGGAGTATGCACTCACCCCACCCGTCCCTCTTGCTACTCGTACATATGTACAGGGTCTCGTCTCATCCCTATCTGGTCGTGCACTAAAATTTGAATTAAGATAAAAGCGATAAATAGAATTCGTCTTCCACATATTAAACCGCATCCCACCAGAGACTAGTTCCACGCAATCCTCGCAGTCCCCACTTCTTTCCCTCCCCTTGCTGCCTTTTGCACGCCGCACTCACGCATCGCCCCTTCCTCTCCCCTCCCCCCCAATTCCAATTCGCGCCTGCTCGTTCCCAAAAACTTGCCAAAACATCACTAATATCTTCGCCTTCTCAACGACAGTCCTCATTCTCTACCTACACCCGCCACTCTTGTTCCCTTCTCACCCCCTTCGTCCTTTAGACGAGCACCTCGTTTTATTTTACTTTTTCTTTTAATCGCGGCGGTTCCTGAGCCGATACCTTGGGCATCCTAGATCGCCGCCACTGTCTCCACAGCATTTTCGCGACGCCAAATCTCACCCCCAAAAATATCTATCGATTTTACGAGCAAACCGCAACAATCCATTCGCACACCTCGTGTCGGCATCCGCATCGCCATCTCTTCGCCTCGCTGCTGCACGCACCTTCGTCCCAGCTGCGGTCGCACGTCTTGACCCCGTATCGCTCGCTTCTTCGCGACCGAAGCTGTGAGCCTTGGATCACCCGCAAATAAAATCTGTCGGGTGTCACCGACGCCACTTTGTTCTTTTGCCTTGCCGGCGCACACGCACATCGCCTCGCCGCCAACTCTCACTATCGTCGGAAGCCCGGAAAAGCGCCTGTCTGGCCCGACCCCGGCTTTTTCCGTCCGCGCGCGCCGATTCTCGACCTGAATGATTGAGACTGCCACGACCTCGTCTTCTTTTGCACCGTTCCTCTGCGCCGGCACCAGCCCTCTTCCACCTGCTGCAGCAACCCCCGCCACGGCTGTGCCAAACAATGCGATGGTCTCGACCAAATTTACCGCCGTGCCGCAGCCCATCCGCCCCCCAGGCAACCACTCTTTTCAAAATACACCGATAGAGGCCCCCGCCATGACCGGCTTCGATCGCGATCGCGAACCGGCCAAGCCCATCGGCACGCCCTCGTCGGCCGGCGGTTCGCCCTTTACCGGCAACTCTGTCATCATCCGCCGCCTGCCTCTGAACACAACAGAGGATTCCATCCGCCTCATGACCGTCTTTTCCAAGGACACCGTCACCGTCAAGCTCATGGCCCCCGAGCTTTCCGAAGACCCCGGCTGCTGCTCGGCCCTCCTGTCTTTTGGCTCGTCTGATGGCGCGCTCGAGGCCAAGAACATGCTTGACGGCAAGAAGAACATCGGCAACGATGTTACCATGATTGTCGAGCTGATCAACGCCAACGGCACGCGCCGCCTCACTAACGACCTGTCCGCCAACGTGACGCCAGGCTCGTCCGTCGCCTCCTCTCGCGGCTCGAACCGCTTCCCCTTCCAGCCCTTTGACATGGCCAGCACATACGCCAACAACGGCTCTGTCACGGCGACGCGCCCTCCGTCTGACCTGGCCAACTCGGAGCCCGTCTCGGCGACCCAGATGCAGAACATCTTTTCTGCCCAGTCGCCCATCGGCACCCATCGCAAGGACATCCCCCTGCACACCGGCAAGGATCTTATCAACCATGAAAACACGTCGGACGACGACACCAAAGAGCTGCTGAAAGATCCTGTGAAATATGCGGAGAGCGATGCAGCCGCTGCTGCTGCTGCGAATGCGGCCGTTGCCGCCGCCGCTGCTGCGGCCGCCGCCGCTTCGGCCGGTCCCATGGCATCGACCAACCTCTACTCGATGCCTCCGCAGACGCGCCGGCCGACTCTGCCGCAGATCCCCTTTACGCAGCACCTGGCTGGCTTGTCGCTGAATACCACCAGCAATGGTTCGGCAGGTGCCATGTCGGGCTTCAATCAGGTGACCAGCCCCTATTCGACGCATGCCAACTCGATATCCCCTGCCGCCCTGGGCGGGTCTGGGCCCCAGCAGTCGGGGGTCGCCTTCCACCCGCCGTTCCGCAACCACAATCACAACTTCCCGGCTGCGAACCCGGCCGACCAGAACCCGCCCTGCAACACGCTCTATGTCGGCAACATCCCGATGGAGACGTCGGAGGAGGAGCTCAAGGCTCTGTTCTCCAAGCAGCGTGGCTACAAGCGTCTCAGCGTGCGCACCAAGGGCAACGGCCCGATGTGCTTTGTCGAGTTTGAGGATATATCGTTTGCCACCAAGACGCTGTACGAGCTCTACGGCGCGATGCTCCGGGGCAGCACGAGGGGGGGGATCCGGCTGAGCTTCTCCAAGAACCCACTTGGCGTCCGCTCGGGCCAGCACCCGCAGCACAATGCCTCGGGCGCGGCGGCGGTCAACTTGAATGCCATGGGTGGCCTTGGCGGAGGAGGCGGGTTTGCGGCGGCTAATGGCCCTCCACCCGGGCTGTCGGCGCCGCCTGGTCTGGTGGCGGCACGTGCTCCCTACACGACGATTGCGACATCTCTTCCGAATGGCTCCCCAGGCTTGACCATTGGTTCCGGCGCCTATGGCAGCGGCTCTCCACCATCTGGCTTTGGCACAGGGGGGCTGGGCAACGGCGCGTGGCCGGCGGGTGCCTCGCTGTACTACAACCCGCTGAACGGAAACGGCACCAATGGCAACGCACCCACTACGATGAACGGTGCTACTCCGGGGTACCCGCCGCCGTACATGATGGGCAAGTGAGGTCGGATCTTTTGATTTTGAAACTGGCGCTTCGGAACTCGGCGGATTCTGCTCATGACGGGACGATGACGGTCCTGGTTTGTGTGCTCGGATTTGTTTTGCCTCTTGTTGGTCTGGCCTGCAAGAACTATTCCCCGTGCTGCGCTACTTTTCACGTTATTGTTTCGGGGGATGTTTTACGAGTTTTATTTCCAATTGTCATGCTGGCTACTCGCTTGAGGGGCATACTGCATTTGTTCTGGATTTTCATTCTTTCTGCCGTGGGCTCATTTGGTAGACGGATCGGGGTTTCAACTGCTTTCTGCGTCCGGGTTCTTCGATTCCATTTATATCAGCATGGCGTGAAGGAGGACTTGCATCACCGCCCACACCTGCATTTGGCCGTCTGTTTTGTTTGATTTCGACCGCCGTCACATGGGCGCAGTGGGCGCAGTGGGCGCGGGAGGCCGTGGACTGTTTCATGAGTGATTTTATCGTTGCGAACACCATCCGGCTGTGCCCTTGCGGGCGTGAAGCGGTAGTCCCTTCATGGAGGCAACGGGCGACCGGATGCCGGAAAATGCACCAAAAAAATTCCAACGGGTGGAGACGAGATGGAAGAGAGGAAAACAGCAAGGAGGCGCTTTGATCGGGACGGGTGGTGGGCTAGGGACCTGGGACGACGGGGAACGAACGGGAGGAAAAGCAACAAGCAACAGCGAGACGGTGGAGGAGGCGAAGGACGCGATGGACAGCGCTGCTCGGGAACACGGCATGAATGGGATTTGATTTGGGAATTATGTGCACAGCGGGAGGGCGTGGGAGTTTCTTCATTTCTGGCCCCGGAGCTGTCTGGACCGCCTCTTTTTCCTTCTGCATTGGGAGAGCCTGTAGGGATGGGACTAGACTGAAGTTCGGGGCGCAACCCGCGGCGTCTACATGGGCCGGCCGGTCTGAGCGCATTTTTGGCAGGGCGGATGTTTCGCCTGTTCCACATACCAGCACGAGAGGTGTTTATATTCGATTTGCGTTTTCTTTGTCCGGTTCTGCTTTGTCTGCTTTGTCTGCTTTGTTTGCCTTGTCTGATTTGTTTGATTCTCGTTTCCGATCTATTCGATCTATTTGACTTTGCCAGATTATATTTATTTCATTGATTTCCCGCTTTTTCTTGGTATCGGACTGATTCTATATCGACGTGGTTCGGCCTCGTCTCCCTCTGGCCGGCTGCTGCTGGGCGTCGCGAATGCATGTGGGTGCGAGGCTGCTTTCCTGGTTCCTTGTGTAGATGCGTCTAGATGCGTTCTCGCTCGGTAGAGGCTAGACTAGCATACAGCCCTGTTTCGCGCGAGCGTGTGTACGTGTGTGTGTACGTGTGTACGTGTGTACGTGATTACATGATTACTAATCCATGTCGAGAGTTCGTGTCGTGCCGACTCATGGCAGACGCAGGAAGAGGGCCTCCATGGCGGGATAGTTGGGGGTGCCGAGGCCGGTGACGGGGTCCCAGCCGGCGACGGCGTCAAAGCCGTTGGTGTCGCAGCCGGGGTTGCTGCCGGCGGTGATGTCGGTGAGGACGGCGGGATGGGCGTAGAGGACGGGGTTGACGAAGCCGACGACGGACTTGCCGGCGGCGAGGCGGCGCTCGTTGATGAGGTTGAGGAGGGAGGCAAAGGTGGGCGCGGAGGCGGAGGTGCCGTAGGTCAGGGTGAAGTCGCCGTCGACGGCGACGAGGTAGTTGGCGCCGTTGGCGGCGACGTCGGGAAAGCCGCGGACGGTCTGGGAGTTGTTGTACTGGGCGGCGCTGTAGGCGGGGGCGGCGGTGCTGTAGTAGGTGTCGAGGGCGTCGGCCTGGTAGGCGGGGCGGGCAAAGACGTTGGAGAAGCCGCCGCCGGAGTAGATGACGGTCTCGCAGGCGACCTCGGCGCTGCGGACAGAGGTGCCGTTGGACAGCTCGGTGGCGCCGACGGAGGTGACGTAGGGACAGGTGCCGGGAAAGGAGGGGCTGAAGCCGGCGTCGTCGGTGCCGATGCAGACGCCGCCGCTGCCGGCGACGCCGTAGTCGCCCGAGGAGTAGAGCACGGAGACGCCGCGCAGGCCGAGCTTGAGGTACTCGTTGCACTGGCGGCGGGCGTAGGCGGGCGTGAGGTCGGCCTCGTCGTACGAGTAGCTGGTCGAGAGCACGTGGGGCGCCGTGGCGACGCCGCAGGCGATCGAGGCATCGTACGGGGAGTCGACCGACGCGTCGTCGCCGCCGTCCTCGTCGCAAAAGGCGCCGTCAAAGGCGTCCAGCAGATTGTCAAAGCTCGCGCCCAGCGCCACGCTGCCGACCTGGTAGAGCGTGGCGCGCTGCGGGGCCACCAGGGCCATGGCAAACTCGAGGTCCAGCGCGGACTCGCCGTTGAGATTGAAGCTCTGGTTGGTCGACTGCACCACGGCGTCGTCCAGCAGCTGCACCTTTGGCTCGCGCGCCGAGCCGCGCACTTTCGGCGCCATCTCGCTGAAGAACAGGTCCAGGTCCGACTGCAGGAACGCCTGCGGCGTGTACTCGACAATGCCGATGCTGTTGTTCTTGTCCGCCAGCTTGCCCGCCGGCGCCTTGTACAGCGCCCGCAGACAGGCCGGCGTGATCATGGTGTCGCACTGCTGCAGTCCCATCATCCCCTCCGTGACCGTGGCGCCGTGGCTGGGCCCCGTCGAGTCGGCGCCGACGCGGTTCAGCGCCCGTCTCACCACGTCGCTCGGCTCTTGTTGGCGGCGTCGTCGTCCCACCGTCTCCATCTGCACCGTTGGCAGCACCAGGTCAATGTGCTGTTGCACGTGATCGGGCACGTGATACTGCTCACAGGCCACGCGCTCGTGGCCGTGGCGGTGTTGGTAGACGTGGTACTCGGTGTGCAGCAGCAGCTCGACCTCGCGCACGGTCGCGGCAAACGTCAGCCAGTGACCGCCCTTGCTCGACAGCCGCACCGGCCGGCCGGTCGCCTCGCCGATGCCAGCGGTCTCGGCCAGCCACGTCCGCACGGCCTCGGCCGCGGCTGGGTGCGGCGCAAACGCTTCGGCGACTTGCTCGGCCGTCCAGTGCCGTCCGTAGTTGGCCGAGGCCGGATCCGACACGTCCAGTAGATACCGTTCGGCGTGTTCCAGGTTCCGCTGCACCAGTCCAATGCGCACGGGCAACATCATCTCGGGGTCGGCGCGTGCTGTCCGCGTCCACAGCCGGTCCGCCTCGACCGTACGTCGTTCGTGCAGCACCGGTCGTGATGGTGCTGTCGGGGCTGCATCGACGGCCATCGTCAGGGCTGCCAGCAGCGCCGCGAGCGTCAAACGTGGAAAGCGCATGGTGCCGACGGGAAAAAAAGGGGGGGAAAAGGGGAAAAAAGAGAAAGAAAAAAAAAAAAAAAACTAGGCGGCGACGGGAGGCGGTCTCCGGACGACATTGGGTCGTGGGCACTCGTCGTGTATTAAGCCGGCCGAGGGACGTCGCCCAGTGTCGAGACGTGTCGGAACGTGCAGGCCCCGGTTTCACGCCTGGCGATCACAGCGCAAACAACACAACAGTCCCGGCAGACGCAAATTCACAAGTCCAGCAGCATCAACAAGGCCTTTGATTGGAGTGGCGCAAGTGCCTATCGGCCCTCAAACCGGCTGCGCGACGCCGTCCATGCACAGAGCCTCTGGGTCCGGCCGTGTGGGTTTCGGGTCGTGGCGCACCCCCTTGCGCATGATGGCCCCCGATGCGACGCTGCGACGCTTGAGGAGCTGCGACGGCGCCAGGGGCCTAGGATTGCGCCTCCAGGTCGGCGCACCGCTGCAGCGCCTGCTGGTAGAGCGTCTGCTGCTCATTGATGATCTCGAGCAGCTCGGCGTTTTGGCGTCGCAGTTTGGCAGTCGTGGTGTCGTCGGCCGCATCCTCATCCCCATCCTCATCCTCGGTGGCCTCTGTTGCCTCGGCCTCTTCGGTCTCTTTGGTCGGCTCCGTCCCGTCCGGCTCCGCGGCCGTCTTGGCCGGCGGGCTCGGCAATGTCTGCAGCGCCTGTAGTGCCTGCTGCAGGCTCTGCTGCGGGAAGCCCGGCTCGCTCAGCATGGCGTCAAAGGCCGTTGTCGGCGGTGCCGTCGTCGGCGGTGCGTCCAGCTTGGCCGTCACCGTGTACGACCTTGCGGCCTGCGCCGGCCGGACGACCGTCTGCGCGGAGAGGCCGCCATAGGGACTGTCGGCGGGTGCGGCGAGGGCGGGCGGCGGGACAAAGACGACGTTGGTCACGGCCGCGTTGAGATTGGCCAGCTCGACGGGGACGGCTGTGGCGGCTGTGGCAGCACCAGAGGCAGCACCAGAGGCACCGCTGCGGCCATCGGGGACGCCGTCGCCGACGTTCCACTGCAGCAGCCGGCCGCGCGGGTGGCCCGAGAGCAGCGTGGCGCCGTCGTAGCTGACGGCCAGACACGTGGTCGGGCCGGCCTCGGCGGGCACGAGGCCCCAGGGCGTGGTGATGGAGGCGGCCGTCGACGCGGCCTCGGCGCCGCGGGCGCCCAGCAGCGGCGGGTCGCCAAAGAGCTCGAGGGCGAAAATGTGGCTGTTGTTGGCGGTGCCGTCGTCGGTGGCCACGTAGAGCGCGCGGGCGGCCGGGTCCAGCGCCAGACAGGCGGGCACGCCGACAAAGAGGAGCGTGCGCAGGGCGACGCCGGTCTGGTAGTTCCACAGCACGACCGTCTTGTCGCGGCCGGCCGAGGCACAGAGGCTCGCATCGCGGCCGGTCGACGGACCGACGACGAGGGCCGTGATGGCGGCACGATGGCGGGACAAGGTGCGTTCAGGCTCGGGCTCCATGGCGGCAGTGCCGAGGGCCAGCAGCTGGGGCAGCGACCAGACGTGCACATTGGAGTCCTCGGAGCCGGAGAGCACGTGTTGGGACGTGGTCCGCAGACAGGAGACGGCCTGGACGTGGCAGGGGGGGGTGGACAAAAGACGGCCGGAGAGGGTCTGGAAGGTGAGTGGGGGGACGAGCGAAGCGAGGACCAAGAAGGGGAGAGACGAGCGAAGTGAGGGACAAAAGAAGACGAGAGACGAGCGAAGTGAGGGACAAAAGAAGAAGAGAGACGAGCGAAGTGAGGACAAAAGAAGAAGAGAGAGACGAGCGAAGCGAGGACCAAAAAAAAAAAAAAAAAAAAA
>RQWE01000125.1:62474-73592 GCA_004028395.1 Leptographium galeiforme
AAAAAAAAAAAAAAAAAAAAGCGAGGACAAGAAACGTACCTCCCACAGCAAAAGTCGGCCCTCGGCCGTGCCGGCCACCAGTACGTCGCCGGCCAGGGCCACGCACCGCACCTTGTCGGGCAGCGGCACGGCCGCCTCCTGGCCGCCGCGCAGCCGCGAGTACACGTGCACGTAGGCGCGGTCCTGCTGGGCCGCAAAGACGTGCGACGCGCTGACCGCGAGACAGCCGGGCGGCGTCGTGCTCTTTTTGAACGTCGTGCGCACCCCGAAGCTGGGGCTGATCGTCTGCTGGTAGATCGCCACGTCCTTGGCAATCGCCGTGTTGCCCACCAGCGCCGGGCCGCTGACGGCCGTGAAGACCTCTTCGCAGAGCATGGTTTGTATCTTGTCAAAACTCTCCCAAAAAGGCACGTTTGCTGTCACGTGGCTCGTCGTCGCTTCCTTCCACCCGAGGCCGCTTTCCCTGTTTTCCCTGCGCGCTCGCGTTCCTGCCTGTTTATTTCTCCCCTTTTTGCCCGTCGTGTCCCTGTCCTATTTTTCCTTCTTTGCTGCTCTTGCCTCTGTTCGTTTTTCGTAATCTTTTTGCTTTTTGCCTTTTTTTTTTTTTTTTAGCGGGCCAGCGCTCTATCTTTTGCGCCTACCTCCCTTGCGTCGCTTGATTGGGCACGGCCAGTGGAGCCTGCCTGCTCCAGGCGCAAAAAACGCCCCCGCGGTCGCCTCGCCCACAGCAGCAGCCGACAAGAAGCTCGCGCGCAGGTCGCATCGCTCCAGAGGGCTCCAGAGGGCCCCAGTCTGACACCTTTCTTTTTCAACCCCTGGCGTTCCTAGCGGCATGTCTGTTTCAGCCAGCTGCCCGCGGCCAGCAGCTCGCAGCTTGCAGCCTGCAGCGCCCGCGTAGCATCAGTCTACTAAGCGAGCGGCTCGGCGTGCGGCTCGTCGTACGGCCCTGCTCGTGTTCGCATGTTACGAGGATTACGAGTTTAAGATGCCTCGTAGCTTTTTCAGGCCGTTTCCCGCCGTCGGGCGTGGCTGCAGTCCAGCAAGCCTCCTGTCTCCGATACACTGCTGTACGAGAACTGCTATCGTCGTGCAAGCGGGGCACCCCTGCTTCTTGCCCTCCCTAGTGCAGATCGCTACCGTTTTCTACCTACTGTTCTCGTCGGCACCTTCCCTGCCTACCGTGTAGTCTCCGTACGGGTGCTCGTTCTTGTTGCTCGTACAAGTTGCTCCTTCTCGTAGCGCACGCGCCGCCTTCCCTTTCTTTTTTGTGGCTTACGACCTCCATCTCCCTGCGTCCTGCTGCCAACAGCCCCAGCACTACGAGCAATATCCGGTTCTCAACGGCCATCCATTCCCTTTGCTCAACGTCCTCGGAGCTAAACATCCTCGCCCCTGCTCTCCCGCTAATCTGCTCTCCTGCTCTCCTGCTCTCCTTCTATCCTCCTCTTCTGCCCCCCCTGCTTCCGCGTTGTGGCGATGTGGCTTGCAACTGTTCCACTTCCATGTGTTCGCCTCCGTCTTGCACTGTCTCATCCCGTCCAATTTCCTTCTGTCTCTCTCGCCCTGTCTCACTCTCGCGAATATTGCCGTCCGACCCGCCGTCTGCTCGCAACGGGCCCTACAGCCCCTGCTGTCCGACGCGGCCGTCGCGAACCGCTCCGACATGTGGCCACTCGATCTTCAGGCACGACCTCACGCGCTTCCAGCTGTCAACACGCCCGGAATGACCCATCATCCAGACCCGAAAGGTCCCCAGGCCGCCTCTCTCCACCCAACGTTCCGGCCTGGCATTCGTCCGCGCCGTCGCACGTCACATGTTCTGCTAACAACGCCTGCAAACCCCTTACCGAATCGGCACTTTCCAAGATATGTACCTGCTAAATTCGCATCTTACCACTGCGGCTGCTCCACTCCACCCTTCCTCCGCGACCTTTTTGACCCGCATTCCCGACGCGCTAAACCGATGCGCGCTGTTCTTGGCACATCTGGCTGGTCAGCAAGAGCTTGACACGCTGGCACGCACTACTACTCCGTACACCTCCGCCAGCCACGTTATGAACACTTCCAGAACAACGGCCGGAAACGCCGACCACCACGGCTGGCATCGGCTCTCTCTTCTCGTCCCACGGATATTTGCATCGTAAGATACGTCAAACTTTTTTCTCGCCTACGCAAACAACCCCCGGCAATGGTGCTGCACTGCTGCTCGCATGGCTGGCGTCGCTGGCATGGCCTCGAGCCCGTGCTTTTTCAACCCGGCTTGCAGGGGTCGCTGGGCTGATCCACCCGCCGCCAGCTGTGCCCGCCCGACCCTCCACGCTCGTCGCCGCTCCGGAGCCAGTTGCACTACGTCTCCCTGTCTCACTCTGGTGGCACTCTGCCTCGCCTTGATTCGCGCCCTCCCATCCTTCGGTGTTCCACTACAGCGCCGTGTCCTGTGCATGTGCAGCAACTTCACACCACCGCATGCAGCCTCCCTTTCTCACGACGCCGACAGCGGCCGCAACCACACAGGATCGTCGCCCCGTCGTTCGTCTGGCCAAGGGTACCCGTGCTCGTGCCTCCAAGCCTGCTTGGCTTCTTGGCTTCCTGCCTGCTTGGCTGCTGCTTCACTATCGAGCCCGCATTAGCGGCGGAATGCGGGCGTCCTGCACCCCCTCTGGTCACCACCACCCGTCTAGACGCATCTCTCGAATGCCATTGTTTCTCGGCGCCAGCTGCCGTCACCCTAACTCTGTCTGTCTCTGTTTACCGCGGCCGTCTCAAGCCCCCCGTCCATTGCCACGCGCAGATATCATACCATGCTAGCCGTTGCACCCAATAACTGCTCTTATACGATCCTGCTCGCTCCTCACCTCTCTACTCCCAATCTCTCCTCCTCCCCCCCACCCAGGCATTCCACTCGCTTTCTAGCTCATTTCGTTCTGGCCTCGATGTTGCCATGACCTGTTCCACCTTCATTTGGCACTCAATGCTCGGTCCGTAAGATCCTACTAGCTTGTCTCATTGCCTCCTTGCGCAACGCACTCTTCATATCCCACTTCTGGATCGGAACGAAAAGGAGCCACTCGCCCCAGAGACTTTCTCCGTTACTCCCACGGCCCTCCCGTACAACCTGCGCCTCTCTCTGCGAATTCCTTGGCCAACAAAGCCAGACGGAGTCCGAACTGCCGGCCACAGACACATCCACCGCGTTGGTCACATCCACACACACGGGACACGGGACACGGGACACGGAACTCCCTCGCCACCGCTCTACTCTCACAGTCTCTCACAAACACCGGGCACGGCATATGCTCCCTCCGAGCATTCCGCAACTTGATTCTATTCTTCCCCACCACTGGCGGCAGAATGGATGCGTGCAACTTTCCCGAGCTCTTGGCCCTCGACCTCGAGACGGCTGAGCCTATCTTCGCTGCTAAGCGAATGACCGCCGGTACTCCCCGGCCATCCACGCCGCGAAGCCAAAAGGATCCCAACATGGACATGCCTGCGGCCCAATGGCCCCTCTCGCTCGCCCCCTCACCCCCCCGCGCACAAACGCAACAGTCCGTGCGGCTTACTGCCCTTTTGGACCCGGGTGCCGTGTCGCCCCGGGAAGAGGGCCCGCAGCAATCGCGCCCCGTGTCGCCACTCTCGTGCGAAGACACACGTCTGCCGCTGCAGGCAGTGGATGTTGCCGGCCTGGGCAGTCTGGCCGCAGACCCGGTCGTTCTCATCGGCGAGGACGAGAGCTATCCCTCTTTATCGTCGTTCTACCCGTCCATTACCAATGACGGGGACAATGACAGCATCGACAGCTTTGAAATTCCAAATATCAGCCTCGCCTCCCCGCGCTGTCTGCGACCTGAGCAGGACCTCCGACCGCAAGACTACCAGCAAGAGAAACCTCAGGGTGAAACCCGCCCTGCTGACTCTGTCGGTAGCTTTGATACAGACGCGATCAGCCTTTGTACCTTTGCCCGGATCGATCCTGCTGACAGCAGCTACCTCGAAAACTGCACCGACGACGAAGCGGACGTCGATGCGGGCGACGGCCTCAATATGCTGTCCGACTCGTCCAGCGTGTCGTCCTTTGGCTTTGCCGCGTCGTCTCGCGGATGTCGGCGGTCTGTGGCCACGGCGGCCACGTCGATCGGCTCCGGCTCCCGGTCGTCTGCCCAGTCCCACACGCTTTTGGCTATCGGACCGAACGGGCCAAAAGCAGGAAGCCGCCGCGAGTCCGTCTCGTCAGCTGAGCGTCATGTGGGCTTCGCGCTGAATACAAACATCATTGATCTCAGCCACGACTACGAAACCCCTCTCGCTGAGATGGCCAGCAGCAGGGACGTTGGCGATAGGCTCAACTATCATCCCCCACAGTGCAGTTGGCTGGACTTTACAGAGGACGAGAGCGACACCGAACTCTCGCCCGAGTCAGAGCAGCCACCCCGACCCACCGATCAGATTGGCTTCATCAGCAGGTCCAACAGTGTCCTGTCCCAAATTTCACGCCCATACTCTCCTCCCCCGCGACGGCCTGTCTCAGCCATGAGCTGGTCTGGCCTGGAGAGCAGCAACTTGCACGGGTGGGATGGGAGAAAGCGCGCATCGCAGATCTCAGCTGTCCAGGTTCCCTCTCTCCGACGGCTGTCGTCACTTGGGTCTCTTCGCATAATTGCTCCCACGCCCGACAGTGCGGCCACTCTACTGCCTCTCCAGTACCAACCGCCCGATCGAGCGCAGGCACGACCACAACCACAGCGATCGTCCTATCTATGGAAAAGCCGCCTGTCGGTATCGAGCAACGACTCTGCACCGCTGTCTGATCGGGAAGTAGAGCGCATGCAGGCGCTGGTGCGGATGCAAAGTGCCAACCGACTTGCTGGAGAGCTGTCTGCTTTTGAGGAGGAGCCTGGCTCTGCAAGCGAGGATGGAGATATTGGGGGGGACATGAGCGATGCAGACATTGTCGCCGACTTGGGCGAAGATGGTCTTGTCCAAGAGGAAGAAGACGAGATCAGGATCGCCACCGTGGTCCCTCTTACCAGGACAATGTCAGGCTCGCTCTCGGCCCGACAGGGATGTCTGGATGGGAGCTCTGCAATCTCTGCACGGTCCATCCGCTCCCTTCGCCACGCCCCTCCATTCGCAGACGGAAAGCAGGTGTCTACATACGACGCCGAAGAAACGTCGCAGGGCCTCCAGTCTTGGATACAGCACACGTCAGGGATACAGGAAGAGGTCACTCCACAGCTATTGCGGTGCCAGGACGGCATGTTCAGGTTCCGGCCTCGTCTTTCCAATGAGCAGGATGCCGTGGACCAAGCACATGGTACACACAGACACCAAGCGGGGGAGCCTCGGCGGCGACACGATGCGCAGAGCGTGACAGAATCGTCGGCTCAACAGAAGCTGCCAATTGTCCCGTTGATCTTCCAGCCGTCTGCGCCAGTGATGGCCATGCGGCTTCCCAAAGAAGTGATCGACATGCTTCGGGTTTCCGTGTCCTGCTTTCCGGCGACGATGCTGAGCCTGTCGAGCTTTTGCATTCAAACGATCCGGTCATACTCGCGCAAAGTACGCCGTCCCAGCGAGCTTGACGACAGCATGGTCGACTGGACGGTTTTATCGTTGAAGTCGCCGACCATGTTGCCTCCGAGTCCAACGGGAACCGCGCCATCGGTTTCGGCAGCCTCAGCGGTCAACATGCATGCCAGCGCACAGGACTGGGCGGCGCCGAGCGGCAATATGGGCAAAGCAGGGAGCATGGCAGCCTCACCTCACAGAATCACGGGGCGTATTTGGAAGCGGCTCGTGGCTTCGTGTACGAAATCCAGCCAGAATGCGTCTGGGTCGGCTCAGAACCGTTCCCACCATCGCAGCAACCAGGGAGGTGAAGACGCGAGTGAGGCGGATCAGGACAAGGCCGGCGGGGTTTGCTTCAAGCGAATCTTCCCATCTGGGTCCGACTACATCTGTGACGCGCTGTATGCACATATCTTGGCGTTCAACTACGTCAGCCTGTTGTGCAGCCAGACGATCACCCCGGCCCCGGTACCCACGGTGGTGGAGCCTGCCGTGGAGGGTGGGCTAGAAAAGAAGCGGCAGACCATACGGGTCTACGTGGGGGATGATGTGAGCATTCCGTCGTCACCGCGATTGCTAGTGCCTGGGCCGCGGTTGGTACGATCGGCAAAGTCGACACAGTCCATCCGGGCGCCGCCGGAGCCCGTGGCGGAAGAGGCTAGCGACTTGCCATCGCCACCCGAGACGCCGCGACCGTCGCGAGATGGACATGACGACAGCATTCAGCTTGTGTCGCGGAAAGCGGCAATACTGCTCGGCATACAGAATCATCTGGAGCCAGACATGGTGCCGCGCAAGATGGATACAGCAGGCAGTGTTAGCAGCATGGGCGGCCTGGGGCGGCGGTACAACTCGCTGCGACGTCGGCGGAGGAAGATGGCGGGTGGCGAGGGCGGAGAGGACACAGCGGAAGAGGGCGCAAAGGCCGAGAACGCGGAGCAGGATGAAAAGAGCAAGGCGGACAGCAGGCCGCGGACGGTGGTGAAGAAGTCTCCGCCGTCGCCACTTCTGTCGACATCACTGTTTGAGATGGGCCGGTCGACGCTGAACGAGGACGCGGAGGGGGGACAGACGAGGGAGCTGCCGTTGACGCCACCGCCATCAGCGGCGGCGATGGGCGAGACGGCGATGCGTGATCTACAGGCTGGGCTGTACGGGTGCATCCGGCATCTGGTGTCGACGCTGAAGCTGACGACGGGGCAGCTGGACGACACGCTGCTGAGCACGGAGGTGGAGGATGTGGACCAGGTTTTTCTACGGACGCTGTGCGAGCTGGTACGCTCGCGGGAAGAGCAGCTGTGAGGAGTTTTATTCAGATGGGAAAGGGAACGGCCTGTAATGTGGTCTCGACAGAGGCGCAAATGGAGCAAAAAGGAAAGAGTAAACCGCAGGCGGTAATGACATCACCGAGCCAAGTTCGAATGCACCTGAATGCTTGTACGGAGCACAGTAGGCCACAAAAAAGGGCTTTGACAGACTAGACGTGCAAGCACAGGGGCGCTCGCCGTGGCGGCCCAAAAAAATCTCTCTCGCCGGGAATTGAACCCGGGTCCCGGGCGTGACAAGCCCGTATACTGACCACTATACTACAAGAGACTGTTTGTTGCTGTTGCATCTTGTCAGATGATCGCATCTGATGGTAGATATAGGCTCGCCTCATTCAGCGTTCTCGTAGTAGTGCGACGGCCAGACCTAGGTCTATAAGTATTTCTCAAAATTGATTCTCCCACGTTTTTCGCTGGCGAGAGCCCCTTTCCAGATTGATGTATAGCCGCTGAAATTAGGTTTCAGAGCACCGGCTGGCGAGAGTGGACTGTCTTTGGGTTGTGTCGCGTGGAGGAAGGGAAGATGCAGTGCGTTCGGACAGAGAGAGCCCCTGGAATGCAGTGTCGCCGGGCTCGCCTGAAGCTGGGGCGGCGCTCTCTCCTTGAAGGTGCATGGCAAACTCGGCTGCTCTTTGGCCGAGAAGCTCGCACAAGAGGGCCTGTACGACGGCCGGCCGTGGGTGGCGCGTGAGAAGTGGGACGAGGATGTCTGAGATGGCGAGGACGGCGTGGTGACAGGGGGGCCAAGGTGCTGCGCGGGACATGTGGCTTCCATCTGGATGGCATCTCTGGCAGTCGGACATATTTTGGGCTGTCGAAGCTTTCTGACCGTTGGTGCGGAGAACAGCGGCAGGCTCGTGGAGATTGGGGGGGCGGTTTGATCAAGGGTCTGCCTGGGGGGAAGAGGGGAAGAGGGAAGGTACAAGGGCCGCGAGCAGACGGCCGGGACCGGGGCCAGTGTGGTTGATGTGTGCGACATGGACCCGTCCGAGAAAGGAGCGACGAGGCGAGGGCTCGATGGCGATCGGCCGTTGGCGACACGAATTCTGTCTTGGCGTCCGAGGGCCTGTAAAAAGGGCGAGCCACCCATCGTCTCTGGGGGGAGGGGGTGGTGAGCCATTGCGCCTTCCTTTTTTGATTTTAGAAATTTTGAATCTTCCCAGCGCGGGGGCCTTTTCTTACTGGCATATTCTCTCTAATTTTCCAGAGGGAGCAAAATGGACGGCAGCAAGACGGAGGGCGAGGCGATGACGAGCATCCGAGACGAGACACGGTCGTCGGCCGAGGAGGCGTGCTCGACGGGCGAGACGACGCTGCCGCGGGAGGAGCAGGTGGACGGGCCGAAGCCAATGGTGAGTAGAGACGGGAGAGAGATCTGGGCGAGTGCTGACAATGGACAGGCGATGACGGTGACGCGGGCGATGACGCTGGTGGCCATGGCCTTTTTATGGACGAGCGCGCAGATTCCAGCGTATTTTTGGGGTGGGTTTGGGGGGGGGGGGGGGGGTGCAAGATGTCATTGTCTACTGTTCCTCTGCTAACAATGCTGCCACACCCAGGCGGCATTCCGCCGATCGTGTACGGGGCGCTGGGCGGCGAGGACCGGTGGGTGTGGTTCATCACGGGCCACCTGCTGGCGTCGGCGGCGGTGTGTCCGTTTGTGGGGGCGCTGTCGGACGTGCTGGGCCGGCGCTACGTGGCGCTGGCGGGCTGTGTGCTGGTGGTCGTGGGCCAGCTCGTGTGCACGTGTGCCGGCAGCATGAACATGTTCATCGCCGGCATGGCGGTGTCGGGCGCGGGCGCGGGCATCAATGAGCTGACGGCGCTGGCGGGGGCGTCGGAGATGGCGCCGACGGCGAGACGGGGCGTGTACGTGGCGCTGCTGGTGGGCAGCGTGCTGCCCTTTAGCCCGGCGGTGCTGTGGGCGCAGCTGCTGGCGGCGCACGCGGGGTGGCGGTCGGTGGGCGTGGTGACGGCCGTGTACGGGGGGGCGGCGCTGGTGGTGGTGGCCGTGTTTTACCACCCGCCGGGGCGGACCGGGAACCAGAGACTTGCAACCACACTGGCCCTTCTTGGCCGCCTCGACTGGCCGGCCGGCCTGCTGTCGACGGCCGGCGTCGTGCTGGTGGTGGCCGGCCTGCTCTGGGGCGGCTACCCCTACGGCTGGGCTGATGGCCACGTGCTGGGACCGCTGGTGACGGGCGTGGCGCTGCTGGCGGGGCTGGTGGTCTGGGAGGTCTGGGGCGTGCGACGGCGGCCCCACATGTTGGCCATGGTGCCGGCGCGGCTGTTCCGGGGGAGGGTGGTGGAGTCCGGACACGGAAACGAGCCCGGTCCTGGATCTCGCTCTCAGTCTGCCTCTCCCTCTCCCGCCCGCACCCTCGCGCTCGCCCTCGTCGTCGCCTTTGTCTCGGGCGCCAACCTGTTTGCCGTGCTGATGCTGTGGCCGTCGCAGGCCTACACCGTCTACGGCCACGACCCCGTCGGCGTCGGCTTGCGCGGCCTCCCCTTTGGCGTCGGCGTCCTCGTCGGCTGTGTCGCCGCCCTCGCCGTTCTCACCCGCTGTCGCGGCGCCAATCGCCCGCTGCTCTGCGCCGCCAGCGTGCTCATGACCGCCGGCACTGCCTCCCTCGCCGCCGCCCGCCGCGACAATCTGAGCCCGACCGTCTACATCCTGCTCGCCCTCGCCGGCGTCGGCGTCGGCGGCATCATTGTCCCGCCCGCCCTCGTCGCCTCCGTCGTCTGCCCCCACGACCTCATCGCCACCGCCACCTCCCTCACCCTCGCCCTCCGCGTCGCCGGCGGCGCCGTCGGCTACAGCGTCTACTACAACATCCTCGTCCGCCACCTCGTCCCCCGCCTCCAGGCCCGCCTCGCCGCCGCCATCGCCGCCTCTGCCGCCGCGCCCACCATGGCCACCCTGCTGCCCCTCGTCATCGCCCGCACCGCCGCCGCCCAGACCGACAACCTCACCGACCTCCCCGGCGTCGACGAGGACCTCGCCGCCGCCCTCGTCACCGCCGGCCAGCTCGCCTACGCCGACGCCTACCCCTTTGTCTACTACGCCAGCATCGCCTTTGGCGTCGTCTCCATCCTCGCCAGCCTCTTCATGGACGACATTGGGCCCTACATGGACAGCCATGTGGCCGTGGTCATCGTCTGAGGGGGTTTGCTGACTAATCGGGCGTGACGGGGGAGAGAGGCAGAGCCGGTACGAGTCTAGATCTAGAATCTGGACTCGCCTACTTACTCGCACCAACAGACACGTGATTTCCAATGGATCACTCTAGTATTAATATGCAAGTTAAATGCCAAACTCTAGCACGTCATGTCCGTAGCCATCCTGTTGCCCCCTTCCCAAGATCCCCATCACCCATCACCTACTCGCCTCTCTCATCAACCACCCCTCACTCTCCCTCACGCCGCCCCATAGCCGCCCACCGTGCCCGTCCCGGCCGCGTCGGCCGCCTTGACCTGCCGCTTGGGCGCATACAGCCGGAACTGCGCAAAGATGACGCAGTCCTCCACCATGGTGCCGACCGACCCGAGCAGCCACGGCATGGCCTTGATCAGGTACTCCCGCTCCTGCGAGTACGACAGCAGGCTGGCGCCGTACGTGGCGTTGCCCGTCAGCGACAGCAGAAAGAAGAGCAGGGCCAAGCCTATTAGTCAGCGTCAGCAATCAGTCAGCAATCAGCAATCAGCAATCAGCAATCAGCAACCAGCAATCAAGCCTCTCTGCTCACCCTCGCACGACTTTTCGCGGTAGTTCTTGACAATCTGCGGGATGCGCGCGCACAGATAGCAGGCGGCGCTGGCGTAGCCGAGCGTCATGCCGAGCTTGGCGTGGTGGCCAGCGGTTGTGAGAGTCGAAAAGGTCGACAGGACCAAGGCCGGAGTCGCCTCCGGGTCCTCGGACGACCAGGCGCCCAGACGGTGCGACGCAAAGTAGCCGGCGATGCCGACAATGTACACGGCGGCCAGGCTGAGGGCGTTGTGCACCCACGGGCTGGTGTCGGGCGTGTCGTCCTCGCCCGTGATGATGCGGCGCAGCGGGTCGAGCCGCGACTCGCTGCGGCGCTCCGAGTGCTGCTGGTGCGAGCCCGGCAGGCCGATGCTGGAGCTGCGGCGGCGCGCCAGCAGGGCCTCGCGCTCGTCGCTGCCGCCGCGGCCGGCGCGCCCGTCGTCGCCGTCGTCGCCGTCGTCGCCGTCGAGCTCCTCGGCC
>RQWE01000126.1:0-39995 GCA_004028395.1 Leptographium galeiforme
CCCCCTCCCCCCCTCTCGACCATGGACACGCCTGTTGTCGGCCAGCGGCTCTCGTTTGACGGCGCGCTCTGCACGGTGCGGTATGTCGGCGCGGTGGCGGGCGCCTCGGCCGGGCTCTGGCTGGGCGTCGAGTGGGACGAGGCCGGCCGCGGCAAACACGACGGCGTGCATCAGGGCCAGCGGTACTTTGCGTGCCGGCGACGGGGGCCCGAGGGGGCGCGCGCGGCGTCGTTTGTGCGGGCGACGCGGGCGGCCGACGGGACGCGGACGTTCTTGGAGGCGGTGCGCGCAAAGTACGGCGACGAGATGGCCACTTCGAAAACGACCTACTTCTTCTCCGGCAAGGCCGCCGAAGAGGTCGGCTTCGACAAGGTGCGGCGGAAAATGGCGCAGCTCGACAGTCTGCGCACGGTGCTGGTCGACGGCATGGTGGTGGCGCGGGCCGAGCCCGAGGCCGGCCTCATCGCGGCGACGTGTCCCAGCATCACCGAGCTCGACCTCAGCCGCAACGTCTTTGTGGCCGCCCAGACCGCCGCCGACGTGCTCCGGGAGCTGCCTGCTCTGCGCAGTGTGCGTCTCGAGTATGTTTTTTTTTTCTGTCCTCGCTTCGCTCGTTTTCTTGGTGCTCCCTCTTTTCTTTCTCGCTTTTCCTTTCTTTTTTCCTCGCTTCGCTCGTTTTTCCTTTCTTTTCTCCTCGCTTTGCTCGCTTTTTCTTTCTTTTCTCCTCGCTTGGCTCGGTCCCTCTCTTCTTTTCTCCTCGCTTGGCTCGCTTTTCCTTTTCTCTTCTCCTCGCTTCGCTCGCTTATCCTTTTCCTCTTCTCCTCTTCTCCTCTTCTCCTTCTCTTCCCTTCTCCATCTTCTCATCCCCCCTCTTCTCCTCTTCCCTTCTCCCTCTCCTCCTCCTTCTCCCTCTCCTCCTCCTTCTCCCTCTCCTCCTCCTTCTCTTCAACTACACTCCCGCTTACTCCTCCAGCGGCAACCGCTTCCAGGTCGACCTCTCCGACGACTTCCCCCACATCCTCCACCTCTCCGCCGCCGAGACTCTCCTCGACTGGCCCGACCTCGCCCGCCTCGCCGCCCACTTCCCCCAACTGCTCTCCTTCACCGTCGGCGCCAACCAGCTCGACACCCTCCCGCCTCTCCCTCCCACCGTCCCCCTTCCCTCCTCTCTCACCACCCTCAGCTTCGAGTACAACTCCTTTACCGCCCTCGCCGACCTCGCCAGCCTCGCCGTCCTGCCAGCCCTCCGCAGCCTCCACCTCAAAGGCTGCCGCATCGCCCGTGTCGACACCCACGTCGTCTTTTCCCCCACCCTCCGCTACCTCGACCTCGCCTACAACCGCGTCGCCTCGTGGGACTTTATCGACGCCCTGCCCGCCCTCTTTCCCGGCCTGCAGTCCCTGCGCCTGTCTCACAATCCCATCTACGACTGTCCCTGGGACGAGTCTTCACTCTCTTCCTCCTCCACCCCCTCTGCGGCCCCCTCTGCGGCCCCCTCCTCCTCCACGCCCGAAGACGCCTACATGATCACCGTCGGCCGCCTCGCCGGCCTCCGCAGTCTCAACTTTAGCACAATCACCCCGGCCGACCGCGCCAATGCCGAAATGTTCTACCTCTCCCGCATCGCCCGCCAGATGGCCGCCGTCGCTCCCGGCCCCCCCGAGGCCGCCGTCCGAGCCCGCCACCCCCGCTACGCTGACCTCTGCGCCCGCTACGGCGAGCCCGCCATCGTCCGTCGTGCCGCCGTCAACCCCGCCTTTCTCGAGGCCCGCTTGGTCTCGGTCCTGTTCGCCTGCGGCGCCGTCGAGCACGCCGTCCAGATCCCCCGCGCCTTTGACCTCTACGCCGTCCGCGGCCTCGTCGCCCGCCTCTTTGGCGCCACGCCCCATCGCCTCCGCCTCGTCTGGGAGACCGGCGAGTGGGATCCCGTGGCCGGCCTCGACGACGCCGACGAGATCGACGAGGGCGACGCCGAGGCCGCCGAGCTCCAACTGGAAAGGGCCGACGTCGATGCCGGCGATGCTGGCGATGCTGGCGATGCTGGCGAGACCGTCTCCGGAGAGGACACCACCAGCAGGACCGGACGATGGGTCAAGCGCGAGGTCGAGCTCAAGGAGAGCCCGCGCCAGCTCGGTTTCTGTGTCGACGGCTTGCAGGCCCGAATCCGTGTCGAAGTCTGCTAGTCGAGTCCTTGCAAACGGACAAATTTCCGTTTGCACATTCTCGGCGTTTCTGATTTTCAGCGCTGCTCCACTGTCTCTCCTGTGCTCTACCTCCACCCGTCTGCCACCGCCACTCGTCTCAATTGTTCTACCAGACCAATCCTCTTGACCGTTCTACCACGGCCACTTCTCTCTACTCTCCTTCTACCGCCATCCCCCCCCCCGCGTCTCCCACTACGTCGTCCGGCCCGTTGCCAGACCACCCGCCTCCCTTCCGGCATGCTCTTCCAAGAGCCCGGCCATTTCGTCCCCCTCGTTGCCGTCGACCAGCTGCCCGACTGGGTCGACATCGTCGGCGTCCCCCGCCAGCTTCCTTTTGCCGACGCCGTGGACATGATTGCCATTGGCTCCCTGCACGACCGCCACGACGACGACATCTTTGACGTCCGTCTGCTGGGTCCGCCCACCGACACTGCGCCGCCCTCTCGCGCCATTTGCCGCTGTCGAGACTGCGGACAAGGTCGCGCAGAGCCTGGCTGCCGATGCTGCCTCCTGTCAGGATGAGGGCGTTGAGAACTTGATGGACACGTGAGAAGAGAATCAGATAGAACAGCACGTCAAAGCACAAGTGCAAAATCGTGTCGTTCCATTCAAATATCTGGCAGATCTATCTGCTCACAGAGGAGCCAGCCTGAGAGTTGAGAATACAACATTGATCTCTCAGTTTGGCCAAGAAATCCACAGAAATATCACGGCCCAGGCCATCGTATATGCCCACGAGACCGCCCCTCGAAACTGAGCTATCCCCACTAGCAAGAACCCATTTCTCACATCACAAACAGATCAAGCCGTCATGACAATTCAATCTGGAAACAAGCAATTCGTGGCCCTTGCGCCGGATCCCAAACCGGTGCCGTAAGTCGATAGTATCGCACAAAACATTATCGTCAACAGATATTATATGTCAAAACAACATGGTTTCGACAAGCAGGTTCGTAACCGTGGCCGCCGCCGCCGCCACCATTCTCGGCGCCCGCAGCCTTCGCCCGAGTACTTCCCTACAAACTGAAATGTCAGCATGCGCTCTCTCAATGCTGTCGTGATCATGATCCCTCACTGGTACATCCGCTCGTGCCCAACCAGAGCACAGTCCGACCGCTGCGACCGGCCGCATTCCGATGTCGAGTCGTGATTCGAAATCACCTCGCACTCCACAATGTGCCGCATGCCCCGGCCATCCCCATCGTCCATGCACTCCTCGATCTCGAGTGATGAGCTGGACCCCAAGTCGTGTCGAACAACGGCAGAGGATGACGCATAATTTTGCCCAAAACTCTCCTGCTCCTTTCCAGCAATAAAATTCACAGCTCCATCCATATGATCTCCAAAGACAGACCCCTCTTCACCAGCCGGGCCACCTTCGCCGCAGTAGTTGCCATCTGGGTTCCAGCGGTTCGTCACATCAGAGAAGAGGTCAAAGTTATAGTCCGGGATAGTGGCATTGATGTTTCCGCCGCTTCCCGCACTGTCGTCGCCGCCGGCATTGCCGTCGTACACCTCGTCCGTAGCTCCGGTGTGTAGTGGCTCTGAAAACAAGTCAAAATTGTATGGAGGGACACTCTTACCCAGAAAATCGCCCGCATAACCGCTGTCGTTGTCATATCCAGCACTACTCCTATGCGCCACTGTATCCATCTCTGGACTCTGTGGCCGATCAGTGTCGTACCCAGACCACTGAGGCGTCTTTCCGGCCAGCCAGGCATCAAGCTCTTCGTCACGATCATCAAATTGCGGTGTCCGTGGCGATTTCCCCTTCGCCTCATGGTGCTGGCTCCGGCCCGAAGCGACCAGTGGGCTGGCCGTGCGCACGCTGAACATGCGCGGCACACGCTCTTGATGGTCTGAGCCCATAAAGGACCCGCCACCATGGCTCATCCGGTATGCACTAGAGGGCCCGGAACACATGTGGTGGTCGCAGCAGGCAGAGTAGTGGCAACTCTGGCAACCCGGGTATGCGGCTTGACAGTGGCTGTGGTGACCGGTACATTGCGCATCCAAAGAGGACATGTGACAGTGCGTTGGAGAGAATTTGGGGAGATGCGTCGTCTGGGGCGATCCGAAGGCCGTCCCACTTGTAGAACGTCCCGGAAACGGACTGCTTCCATCCATGGGGTAGGAAAAGTGCCGTGTGTCACCATTTGTTGGCTTGTCTTCCATCGTGAACCGAATGCCGTGCTGGCCCAGGTGGTCATTTTCCCGATTTGGCCCGTCCTTCTCATCTGAGCAGCCAGCTGTATCACCGGGCGCCTCTTGCGACGCCTGTGGCGGCAAAGGAGGTACACTGATATGCTCTTTCCGACCAGACCTCTCTGATTTTGAAGTGCTTCCTTCGCTTTCAGTACAGTCCCTGATCTTCTCGCATGCAGACTCTTCTGTCGCAGAATCGATCTCCGGCTCGCCACTGAGTGGTCGGATGCCCCTCGTGGCCTTCTGCTTTCCGGACTTGACGGCTAAAGTGCACTGATCACTGGACAAAGTTTCAGAGGCAACGACTTTGACTCTCTCTTTATCCTGGGATTGTGGCCGCTCATTCTCTGTTGTTGAGGGTACAACTTTGGCTTTTCCGGACCTCTCGGATATGTTGGAGGCCACTGCCGATTTGTCTTTGCTAGTAACCTTCATGACCGTGATTGTTTTGGTCGAGTCATGGTCCGAATCGTCATCCTTCAATGTGATACTGGAAGTGGATTTCGCCACGGAAGATATCTGAGGTTGTCAGTACTTTTGTCATGGACGCAGATGTGAAGAAAAAGGAGGAGCGTACAATGGACTCTTCGCTCCCATCAAAGCTGGTCTCACTCGGTAGCAGCCAACTCTTCACTTTCTCGTTCTGCAAGATCATTAGCGAGGGAATTCAATACAAGGATGAACCAGAATTGGCGTGAAATATACGAACAGTTTCGATGGCGCCTATCGTGTCTTGCGTATCATCGGCCACGCGAAAGGCATCACGGCATTTGCGGCAAAAATTCGGAATCGCCTTTCCTCCAGGCCGAATGGGGTTCGCATCATGAAATTTGCGAGATCGGACACGACCGCAGCCGTTGCAGATATGCTTGTTCTGCATCTTGTCCGATGTGGACGGCTGCCCATGCTTCCGCTGCGCTTCCCGGCCAGCTCTGTGGCCACTCCCAGTGTCGCGGGCCGGACTGTGGTTTCGGACTTTGGCTGAAGAGGCACCACGGCGCTGCTGATGGTGACTTTTGTGGTAACTGAAAGGTCGCAGAGGGCTGGTATCCCGCTCGGCAGGAGCACGCGATGATGCTGTATCAAGCCGGATGTTCTCTTTATTGGAATCAGCAGTACCAACGGCCATGCCTCTAGCCACCGAAGTGACCGTTGACATCATGGGCGATGGAATAGGGACAAGCGGTGGAGCAGCAACGGTAGAAGGCATAGTTGGCGGATACATGGCATAGACCGTCCCTGGGGGTGCCTGTGCACCGCCCATAGGCTGTGCCAGCATGGCCCGGCCGCCCGAAAGCCCGGCTGCCGATTCAGTCTCAGCTGAGGGCATCAGAGGTTGCTGTGGCTGTAGAACATAAATCTGTGCAGGTATGTTCGAGATGGGGTATGGGACCCCGGTCGTTTCCGGCGTGGGCATCACATATTTGTAGTCGTAATATGGCGACTGCATGTTCTCCCAACCTGTGCCGTTGCTCACGTATGCCGGGACGGAGGGGCCAACAAATATGTCGTCTCCCGGCGCCTGCTGAATCGAACGGTCCGAATTCTCTTGCCGGCGGCTGCGACGACCAAATAAGTTGAGGACAAGGCTTGGCGACCCCGGCTGCCGACCGCTTCTGCCACGATGCGGCGTCCTGAAGCCCATGCTCCGGCTGCTGTCACTGTTGCTCGATGAGCGAACCAGTCTGGTGGCATTCTCACGGCCGCTTGCCCTTCGGCTACTGGCAGCGTTGATCATGCTGGCTCTCGGAGTGGAAGAGCCCGGTTCGTCTGGAGGCGTGAACAGACGAGTGCACGAGCTCGTGTCGACCTCGGTCTCGGAATGAAAGTGGTCTCTGTAAAATTGTCAGCACGAAAACTGACTGTCAAATCTGAAGGGTGGAATGAATTGTCGCCTTGCAGGGAAAGCGAAAAGCTGCAGCATATTTTCTTGCTGACCAAGGTAGCTGAGTGAAGTCGGGTAAACGAGTGCTAACTTACTCGCAGTGCTTCGTGCCTGCGGGATCTCGCCCCAGCCAAGCAGTCTTGCTTCTCCCCCTTCACGATGGACAAACCCAAGATGGTGATAAAATATTGGAGAGAAAAAGGAAGGAGGATGAGACGTGTTCGGGACACGAAAGCCGTACAGAGTAAAGTATAGAAACAAACAGAGAAGAATGCCGATGAGCGTGGGGGAAGAGGAACAGGGGAGTAGAAAAGTCTTCTTGAAAGTCTGGCCAAATACCCGACCGCCTTTGTGCAATTTTCTCGAAAATTTCGAGGCCACACTGAGCTTTGGATGGTAGCTATTGCTGAGCTTAGGTGAGGGGGACATGAATTGAAGGTAAGGGTAAGGAAGGTGTAACCTCGGACCTATTACGGAGGCAGTCACAAGGCGGCAGACGGAGGTCTAGTAACGGTGGGGACATTGTCCGTCAACGACAATGTTGAAACAGCATTATTGGAACGGTAGGACACAGGCCATTCGTATGGCCCATAGTTCCATGGACAGGTTTCCCTATCAGAGTCACCATTTGCATCTGTTCTCGCCCGACAAGATCAGTCTCATTCACCGCGTACAATCAATATGGCCATGTCCTGGACGCTGCTTTCTCGTCAATCTGGTTAGTGCCTATCGCAAACGTCTGCGGGTTGTCAATTGCAACTGCATTGTTCACCAAGGACTCGCGGAGCGTCAGAAAGACGTGCGGCCTCGAAGCAGCCCGCTGCCGTCACCGTAATCTCTCGTCCAGATCGAACACTGATGAGGCGAAGAGAACAGGATCTTCTGGTGAGCATGGCCACAGTGAACAATGTCTACAGGAAAGGTCGGTACTTTTAGCCGAGAGTCAAGATAGCAACAATAAGTTGTGAACAAAGATCCTTTGCGAGCAGGCGACGGAACTCGAACCGACGCCCTGCTTGCTTTTCTGCTCTCCCCAGGGGTTCTTGGTTCTTTGTACATCCTCAGTAACTAAAAAATGTCCGTAAAAGCTTTTTCGTTGCCGATCCCAAATACAAGTGATAAAAGCAAAAACTAGTCTACAGCAGCTTCCATGCCTTCCATGGCTGTATATGTCCGTCCGTCTCGTCGCCCTCACCGCGTCCCCTGCCACGACGCACCGGACAGCCTATTTCTGTTGTACACGTCTCCCCTTGTTCAGTCCAGACGCAGAACGCGCGGGCCCTTCCGCCGCATCGACTTCTTCTTCTTGTGGCCCTGCTCAAAGGACGCCACGGCGGCGTGGTCCCGGCCCACGTTGTCCAGGTCCTTGACCTTGTAGATGCGGATGATCCAGTTCTCGCTGGTAAAGGCCTCGTCCAGCGTGTTCAGCACCGGGCTCTTGTCCGGCAGACGCACGCCGCGCACGCGGTCCTGGGCCTGGCCGGGCGGGAACATGGCCTGGAAGTTGTGGTAGGACATTTTGTACCTGTGTGGTGGGTCAGCACGGGTCTGGGACAACAAGCAACAAGGCACGGGGATGCTCACATCAAGCTGTTCTTCATGGTGTCGGTGGCCTGGTCATCCACGCGGTACTCGCCGCGCTGAGTGAAGAAGTCGCGCTCCTTGACCTCGTCGGGCCAGATGCCCTCGGCAATGCGGACCATCCAGAGGAACTTGTTAATGTCGTCGCCCGAGTAGGCAAGAAGGCCGCCAAAGACGACGAGGACGTAGTCCACCTCGTGCTGGCGCATGATCGGGTAGCTGACCTCCTCGCGCGAGCTCATGGCCTTGCCGACGGTGGCAATGTGGGTGTTGTTCCAGGTGTTGTTGTCCACCAGCGTCGGCCGGTCGGCCATGCCGCCAATCTGGTAGCCGTAGTCCCACCACGACATGACCTTGGCATCCTCGCGCGTGTTCTGGCGCAGCCACTGGTACGCCTCGCGGTAGTCGTCGATGATGTGCTGGCTGCCGTCGGGCATGCGGCTCGCCAGCACGACGGACGGCGACGAGTACGCGTTGGACGTCACCCAGGTGCAGTGCGCCACAAACAGCAGCAGGTAGACGGTCATGGCCGCGGTGACCAGGGCCTTGGACAGGACGGAGTACACGCCGACCATGGGACGCGTCGTCGACTTGAGCCCGCCGCTCTTGCTCCCCTTCTTCTCAGCAGCCTCCTCGGCGGCGGCGGCGGCGGCCGGATCGGGCGAGTCGAGGTTGAGGTACGAGTCGAGAAGCGACGAGACGGCGATGGCGGCGGCCACGCACACCACCGGCGTCAGCGTCAGCATCAGACGCACCATGACACCGGCAAAGTAGCTGCCAAAGAGGGCGTAGACCACGATGAAGACGTGCTCGTCGGCCAGGTTCTGGAAGCAGAGGTACACGCCAGCCGGGAACAGCCAGATGAGGAAGTTGAGGTCGAAGAAGAAGGCCGGCCACGCAGTCGGCTGGTGCTCGGACACGGAGGCGATGATGGGAATGTGGATCTTGGCGTAGCCGGTATCCCAAAGCGAGTAGAAACGGCCGCTCCACGGGGCAATGACGCCGGCGGTGGTGGCCACGATCAGGCCGGCGAGGCCAATGAAGAAGACGCTGCCAGCAGACACCAACAGGAAGGTCCGGAACTGGCGGCCGGGCACAGCCGACCGGACGTAGTCGAGGAGGGCCAGAAGCTGCAGAAAGCCAAAGATGCCTGCAAGGTCAGCGGCGCGCGACAACGAGTGGGGAGAGCGCAGGGGGCCATACCGAGTGCGGGCATGTGCTCGCTGGTGCGCACGGGCGAGAAGCCGACAAAGGGAATCTGCATGCTGGCCAAGGTGCCCAGCGCATACCAGGTGCAGTAGGCGACGTAGAGGCGGGTGCTGTAGCGGCCCATGCAGATCAGGACAAAGGCGTGCAGCGGCAGCAGACAGGTGATGAAGGCGTAGCCGCCCCACGAGGCGACCATGTAGCCGTAAAAGAGCGCGCAGAGCGCGCCCCAGAGCATGGAGCCGAGCTTGAGGGCCTTGATCCAGAGGTAAAAGGTAAAGACCAGCAGGAAGATGGCAATGGCTTCGTTGTCGTAGCTGCCGGCCACGGAGCGCGAGATGTAGCCGGGGGTGATGCCCATAAAGGCAGCGGCCAGCAGACCAGCAGACGGCGACGTGGACATCTCGTTGGTCAGGAGGTAGGCGGAGAACGCGGTCAGGCCAGAAAAGGCCGGGGCCAGCAGGACGCAGATGTTGCGGATGTCGACGGGCAGGGTCAGGGTGCGGAGGGCGTGGTAGATGGCGCCGCTGGTGACCATGAGGCCGGGGTAGAGGGTGCCGCCGGTGACGCGGCCCAGAGGATGCCAGGTGCGGTCATCGAACCAGTCCCAGAAGCTGTAGAAGCCATTGGCGACGAGGTACTTGGTGGCGCGGAAGTTGAACCAGGGGTCGACTAGACGGGACGGCAGTGTCAGTAGGGTGGACGGAGATGCAGAACGGGAGGGAGAGAGGGAGGTCGGGGGCCGATTCGCCGGGACGCACATTCGTGGATAATGCTCTCGAAACCTGCGCAAAAATAAGAGGTCAGCCAAGACGAACGAAAGCGGGCGACCAAGACGGCGGGAGACGCACGAATGACAGAGAACAGCCGGCTGGCCACGGCGGCAGAAGCGATGAGGCACAGAATGACGACCCGCAGCACGGAGCGAGTCTTGCTGGACAACAGGCTGTCGGCCACCTGGCTCATGGCATCAGCCGCGGCTGCCATTGTGGCAAGAAGATCGCGGCCGACGGAAGAAGAGCGTAAAGACAAGGATTGAAGACCGATAATGAACACACACAATTCCAAAGGGAGCGTAAAGAAAGAACAACGGGGGGGGGGGGGGGGGGGGGGGAAACGGGCAGTGGAAAGCAAACGGGCGGTTTTGCAACGTCGCCCTCTGTCGAGCAATCGCAGGTTTCTTGAGAGGACAGCTGGAGCTTCCACGTTCCTGACCAAACGGGACAGGTGTCTTGGCACCAGCGTACTCCGTAGCGGTTTGGGCGGGGGCACACGCGCGGCCCCGTTCTTGGAACTCGCAGTTTTGATTGGCTGCAAAGGGGTGAGCGTGCATCCCATTACGTCTGGTGTTTGCACGTGATCACGCGCCTCGCCGTGATGGATTTTGGACGAGTACGATGGCTGGCTGACGGGCTCGACGCCTGACCCGTGCAGACGAGGAACAAGAGGCAGAGCGGCGATGCCCGGACCGACCATGACCAAGCCGACGGCGCGGCCCAGCGCGGCGGCCAAGAACACGAGATCGCCGCCGTTCAAGAGGAAAATGGCACCAAATGCGAGCATCCTCAGTTTCTTCAAAAAGGCGCCGCCGCCCGAAGAACCCATGTTTGTGAGCGGCCTGGCAGATTTCGTCAACAGCCCAGCCGGGGGTGACGGAAAGCTGGCAGAGGCCAAGGAAACAGAAGAGGCCGTGGATAGCCGGTTCCAGGTTTCGATATCGGTCAAGAGACAAAAGGTGGCTGAGGACCAGACGGCGTATGTGGCTGCCGAGGTCACCGAGACGGTGTCACGGTCATTGGCCACGCCGAGCAGGCCCGGGCTTCGCGGCCCTTTTGTGGACGATTCGGATGACGAGGAGGCCGATGAAGCCGATGACGAGCCCGACGACAAGCCCGACGACAAGCCCGACGACAAGCCGCCGACGGCCGACGGCCACAGCGACCCAACCCCTCCTGCTGTCTCCGACCAGCGCGGCAGTCCCGGGGGCGAGGACTCGTTCGATGCGCTGCTCCAGCGGCGCGAGTCCGACACGCTCGACGAAAACGTTGACGACGCCTTTTGGGCCGAGCTGGACGAGGACGACAGCTTTGGCGGCGAGGAATACCACGAGAGAAAGTACATGGAAGCGCAGGGCCAGATCGAGGCGGCCGAGGCCCGAGACGATACAGACGCCTCCTCTGTCGCTTCCTGTCCCATTTGCGGCACAGCCCTGAGCAGCACGGCCAGCGAGGCCACGGTGCACGTCAACCAGTGTCTGGACGGGCTGGCCGAAAAGGGGCCGACGCCCGATGCGACGGAGCCGAAGCCGACGCCGTCCAAAAAGGCTCCCGTGTCGACGTTTTCGGCCCACTTTCCGCGCCCGGCGGCCGCCAAACCCGCCGAAACCGCCGAAACCCACTCGGCCTTTGCCAAGCTCATGGCCGGCCGCGCCGAGGACACGGCCTGGGCCTCGGCGGCGGCGGCCGAGACGGCGGCGAAAGGACGGCCGGCCCGCCTGCGGACGTGTCCGTTCTACAAGATCATGCCCGGCCTCGCCGTCTGCGTCGACGCCTTCCGCTACGGCGCCGTCGAGGGCTGTCGCGCCTATTTTCTGAGCCACTTCCACAGCGACCACTACGTCGGCCTCTCGGCGCGCTGGTGCCACGGGCCCATTTACTGCTCACAAGTCACGGCCCGGCTCGTCCGCAGCCAGCTCGGCACCGCCGCCCAGTGGGTGGTGCCGCTCGCCTTTGACCAGACCGTCGACGTGCCCGGCACCGACGGCGTCCAGGTCACCCTGATCCCGGCCAACCACTGTCCCGGCAGCGCCATGTTTCTGTTTGCCCAGCAGCAGCCGCGTGGCGGCAACAGCAACGGCGGCAGCCGCACCCGCCGCACCCACCGCATCCTGCACTGCGGCGACTTCCGCGCCTGTCCCGCCCACGTCGACCACGCGCTCCTGCGGCCGGCCACGCTGGACGCCGTCACCGGCCAGACCCGCCACCAGCGCATCGACGTCTGCTACCTCGACACCACCTACCTCGACCCGCGCTACGCCTTCCCCCCGCAGCACGACGTCATCCGCGCCTGCGCCGAGCTGTGCGCCGCCCTGGATCGCGGCCTGCGCGACGGCGACGACACCGAGTGGAACCGCCTGCTCGGACCCAAGGGGCGTGTGGCCGGCGGCGGCGGCGTCTTCAAGGGCAGCGCCGCCGCCACGGAGACCAAACCGAAAGCGCCTTTATCAGCACCGCCCCCCCGACACCGCCTCCTGGTCGTCTGCGGCACCTACAGCATCGGCAAGGAGCGCGTCTGCGTGGCCGTGGCCCAGGCCCTCGGCAGCCGCATCTTTGCCGCGCCCGCCAAGATGCGCATCCTGCAGCAGCTCGACGACCCCGAGCTGGCCGCCCTGCTGACCTCCGACCCGACCGCCGCCCAGGTCCACATGCAGGCGCTGGCCGAGATGCGCCCCGACACGCTCGCCGCCTACCGCGAGACCTACGGCACGCACTTTTCGCGCGTCGTCGGCTTCCGCCCGACCGGCTGGACCTTTCGCCCGGCCGACAACAGCAAGAGCACGCGCGACGGCAGCCTCCTCACCACCACGCTCCTGCACAGCGCCGTCTGGCGCACCCGCTTCGGCCGCGCCGACCTGCAGCCCCAGCGCGGCTGCACGCGCGAGGCCCTCTGCTTTGGCGTGCCCTACAGCGAGCACAGCTCGTTCCGCGAACTCGCCCTCTTCCTCCTCGCGCTGCGCATCGAAAAGGTCGTGCCCACCGTCAACGTCGGCAGCGAGCCGTCGCGCCGCCGCATGAAGGCCTGGCTCGACCGCTGGATGGCCGAACGACGGCGCGGCGGCTGCATCGACGTGCTCGCCGAGGACGACAACACGCGTCCGGACCGGCCCATGTGGGACGGCACCCACGGCAAGGGCGGCGGCGTGTATTGGTAACGCTTGGGGAAGAGGACAAAAAAAAAAAAGGACTAGGCACAAACGACTCTGGTTTCGTATGGAGTATGCATTTTTTGGGAGCCGGACATCCTGGCTGGGGGCTTATTGGATAGGGTAGCAATCTAATGAAAGACAAGGGACCCGACAGCCCCTCCAAACAAGGTCTCGAGCCGAGCCCTCGTAGTCCGCCACTTCGGTCTATCTGGCTCCATGTCATCTGTGCCCTGGTCCGCTTCACAACTGCAGAAGAAAGGTGGTTCGCCACGAGAGCTTCAACCGCCAGACAAGATGGAATGCGGTCCTCTTCCACTCGACGACACGGCCCTGCAGGGGGCTCACAAGCTCATAAACGTCGTCGGGAAAGCGCATAACAAGACGGGCGTCGTGTCCGCCTATCTCGCCTTGGGCGCGTTGTTGGCTGCCTCTGTACAAACGGGGTCAGCGCCCTGCACCACTTGATCGGAACCCCATCCAGACGCATTCGGCCCGTCACGTACCTCTCCGAGTGGCATCCTCCAGCAAGGACACGTCTACCGCCGCTGCCGGCAGGTGCACGTAGCGCACGACACTGCCCCGGATAAACACATTCTTGACCGCGCTCTAGGGGGAAAAGGCATCAGCAGCAGAACACAAGACGGCCAATGCGCACGGTCCATCAACATGGTTCAACTCACGAGATGCGGATACTTGATCTCCTCAAGTACAGAAATGTCGTCGAGCTTAATGTTGAGGTACTGGTCCACGCTCTTGAGCGTGCCGCGGATCTGGATGTCGTTCTTGAGTTCGACCGTGACCGTGGTGTCGATCAGCGTCTTGAAGAAGCTGCAACGAGTCAGACAGCGGCTCCTTCGCGCAGCTCCAGAGTCCGACGTTTGGACGGCAAAATCCCAGCGCACCTGAAGAACAACATTGTGGCAGGCCCTTTCGGAGGAATCGGTGGGAAACGGGCGTCCTTCTTCCTCGGGGAGTCACCTCGTCAGAACGGTTGCGAAAATCCAATGTCGCCGAGTGCGCTTCTCAGATGTCGTCGCTCTTTGAGCACAGAGGCCATATTTTCATCACCCGCCATTTCGGGGCGCCAAAAATGTGGAGGGAGCCTGGAATCTCAGGCACCAACACAACCTCGCATCTCTACGTCACTTTGGTAACAAAAGCCATAAACACGAATAGTAGAATAGATTTTGAATAAGCTCAATACAAAAATATAGTCATGCTGAGGGGGGGTGTAGATGCTGAAATATAGCAATCCCTGGCGAGTGGCCCTCCTTACTTTCTCCCCTTTCCCCTCCCTCCTCTCCTATTTTTATCTGTTTACATGTATACGTCATTCATCATGGGAAACTGCACAAAAGAGTAAAAAGAGATACATCCTTGGATGAGGTGAAATATATAAGCCAAAATGAAGCACCGATAGCAGAGGTGGCCTAGCGACCGGAAGCATTCTTACCCATCCCTCTCTCCTCATGCCTTTCAGGTGACCAGACCATCATTGCAACCCAGGAAGTAAGAGAAACATGAAACAAAATTGCTCCGTGACAACACGCTAAAAAAAACAGGCGCAGTGAAAAGAGATTCCCGCGATGCAGCGCCGCCGGAGGGTTGCCCCACCGAAGCCTCGCGGTTGTGTGTGTGGGGTATCCTTCAGTTTGTGTCCTCGAGGCCGTCATACAATACTCTGACAATAGCACCCCCTCGGTTCCACTTGAAACGCGCAAGATGGCAAGCCGCCCGAGTCAAGGCGGCGCAGCGGACAGTGAGAGTGTGTCGCGCTGCTTGGGCTTCGCGGGAGAGAAACCCGGCTGGGAAGGACCAATGATAATGGCCACATCCAGCATCGCGATTAAAACAATGGTCAGACCGCAGTCCGAACTTCCTCGAGTCCCCAAACTGAACTCTGCCCTTGAGCAGGTGCGCGATCGAGTGGTCGCTAGGGTGCTGTGTGCCAGAGACGTCGTAACCTCGTAAATGTAATCCAGTCGAAAAAAGCAAGGGGCAAATGATACAACGCCAGCAGAAACCGGGACACGTCAAGGCGTGGCAGGCATATGTGTTGCCTAGCCGTCGTCCTCGCCGTCATCCTCGTCTTCCTCGGTGTTCACCTGATCGACCTTTGCCTTTTTCGCCAGCTGCACTGTCGGCCCTTCCGATTTGCGCTTCTTGCTGGACAACGCTTTCGCCGTGGCTTCCACCGGCGGCTCTGGTGCGCCGGCATCGCTACCATCTTTGAGCTCGCCGTCCAGGCCCTCTTTCTTTTCCATCGCGGCGACTTCGTCAGCCGTCAGGAAGCGGCCACCGGGACCACGAGGCCGCCGCATTGCATGGTTGTGTCGCGACTCATGGAGGTAGGGCTTCCGGCCCTTGGAGGTCAACCGCAGGGCTTCCTCGAGACGCTGTCGCGCTACTCTTCGCTTGAGGATGCGATGGAACTGCTTGGCATTGACGTACAGCGGCGACTCCTCGACGGGCGCCGCCGACAGCTCGGGCGACTGGGGCGCATGGAGCTGCTGTGTCGGCATGGTCGGTGGCACGCCGGCTGCCCTTGACGCGGTGTGGTTCAGGATCGCCTGGGCAGTCGGCAGGCCGGGGCTGGTGACCTGGCTCAGACGTCGCCCCTGTGCATTGATGTTGCTGAGCGGGGGCGATCTGGGATTGCGCTGCTCCTTTTTCGAGCCCAGACGCGGCGAGCTCTGCTGCATGGCCGGGTCTGTCGGCATGCCGTAGGGATAGCTGGCGCCAGAAGCCGCCGCCGTGGCGGCCATGGCGGCCGCCTGGACGTACTGCATGCCCTGCTGGGGTATGTACTGCTGTTGATACATGTTGGAGTCTTGCGTCGCGTTGGACGAAGATGGGCCGGCAGCGGTGGCGGAGTTGGGGTATGTGGCCGGGATACTCTGTGGTTGTTGTTGATATTGTGCGTATTCCATCATCCTGTGGGCGGACGCGACTAAAGCGGTGGGGCGGTCGCGAAGGCTAATTCAGACGCGACAGCTAAATGGCAAAAGTCGAAGCGCTGCGTTTGACAGTTGCGATCGCGCGAGCAGCGTGAAAACAGATTGATATGCGAAGACAGAAAGATAGGTTCTCTGAGCGACAACGAGGGCCGGTGGGTTTGTCTTGGAGGCGGTTGGGCGAACCGTGCTGACAAGGCTCGGTGCGATGGGCACGGGGGATTTGTGGGTGATCCGAGACAGGGTTGGATGTGCACACCCTACTCTGTCAGGCCTGCGTTGATGCGCTGGCAGCCTGGATACGGACGGTGACGTTGTGCAGCTCGTAGTGCCACAGCATATGCAAGCCGAAGTCGCCTTGCGCGGGGCAACTGCCTAGGGAGGGAGTCAAGCGGCCGAAAACCACGTGAGGCGTCTCGTCGCTGATTCCTGTCGCCTCGCAGTGTGTGGAGCGAGGATCGAAGGCGCTGGTGGGGTGAAGCAAACCAGAGATAAGTTGTCGCAACCGCGTTCCTGTTGGTCTGTGGTCGAGGGGAGCCGGAATTCGCAAGGCGTTCAACTAAACGGTTAGCGGTTTGTTGCGGTATTTATCAAGGCAGAACAGAAATGCGCTAGATGGGGAAGGGGTGTCTGCGTTCGCGCCCTACACCAACAGCGTAAGGATTGATGTGTTGGCATGCAGCATGCAGATGGAGTCTGCATGAGGAAGCCCACTCGCACCAGCCAACGCAGCACTGCCTTGCCCGTACTTTGAGGCGGAGGGTGCGACGGAGGCCTGCTGGACAACTTTGCGAGACGGGACGTGAAGAACAACCCATCGGAGACAGGGGGGGGAGAAGAGGGTGATGAGTAGAGCGGTGGGAGGGACGCTTTAGCGCTGTGAAGTGCATGTTTGGCTGCATGCTTGGTGCGGTGCGCTCCAGCAGAGCCTCCAAGCAAGGGCGGTAACAGAAGCGACTGCTGGCTGCCCAGACGAGAATGCACGGCAGGGCGACCAATGTCGTAGGGGAAAAAGACGACAAAAAAGCGATTGCCACAACCGACATACCTATTGGGATCGCGCCAACTGTACAGAGGCAATGGATGACGGGGGGCACTGCGACTCTGGGAGGTTGTTAGCCAAGGTAGCCAGGGATGCAGGCCGAGAGAAAGTGAGAAAAGAGCGCCGCGTATAGGACCCGTAATATGAACGAGGCAAAAAAACGAGGGAAAACAGAAGAAAAGAAGGGCGAAGAGTAGCAAGACTGAGGGACCACAGTCGGCGCATAGAGGCTCTGTGAAGAGGGGAGCGGCCGCAGATCACGGGAATTCCCGCTGTAGTGCAAGAGAGGAGAGCTGCTCACACTTGTGCCAACAGGGCGTCTGAACCAGTCAAAAAGGAGATTGAGCCGTTGTGGACAATACAACAACGGCGCCGAGTCTGATTGAGTAGATGGGGGAGCAGGGCGATCTAGGTAAATTGGACTCCGCAGGCAGTAGCAATCACGGGATTGCTATGTGGCCAATGATGAAGCCAAAGCAGCTGCTGGCGACGATGATAGGTTTCCAGACTTGTGAATATGGATATGAAAAGAGCTTGCTAGTGCAAAGTCGCGTGCTGATTTGCTGTGGAAAAAAATGGCGGGTGTGGGTTTCTATTTGGTGACGAGGGCGAGGAAAAGAGGGCCGCTGGAAGGGAGGAGGGAATAGTGTGAGTGAATGACGCTTGGGGTGTCTTTGAAACAATACAGCTGGGGCCACTACTCGTACAGGGGGTGAGGGGAGGGAGGGGCGGCTGCGCGCGCAGGTTGTGTTTTTTGGGGGGTTGCGCCGTGTTCCGAGGTAGAGGAGGGGGGGTGTCATACAAGACAGACTATACCTGCAGACTTGCTGACGAAACTGCGCAACAGTTGGACACAGTTCGACTGTTGTGACTGCCGTTGAACGTTGTCCTACGGTCCGACTTGCCGATTCCTAGTGCTGTCTGATATCGTGCCGGCACCGAGTCCAGGCCTTGGCGGCTTCCAGCGGCAAAGTCGGAAATTGTCCGTCTGCCGGTCGAGTCGACAAAATTGAGGTGTGGCTGCTGATTGCGGCTGCCTTGTGCGGTCGTATGCGGACGTGGCTGAAGTGCGGCTTTTTCTACCCCGTGTTTTACCGTTTTATTTTCCCTTCGTTTCGTGCGGAGTGTTGAGGTGCAGCGCGCCGTTGTCTTTGCGACTCGCTGCTGATTGGCACCGCAAAGCTGGATTGTGATTTGACGAATACAAATGATTTTCGGGCGACTTGGGGGGGGGGGATTGTCTCCGTTTCCGAGGCGAAGCGGGTGGACCAGTTTGGCAGACTGAGAGGAGCGGGTGATTGGTGCCAGTCGAAAAAATCGAGAGGGAAGGGGGAGAGAGGCAAGAAATATGATTTGAGGGAAATGCAGAGGGAGGGGCTTCTTGAACACCCTGTGACTGGCTGAATCAGCTCTTAAAAGTGGGGTCTGCGGTGGGGCACAAGCTGCAGACACGCCAACCTTTGTTTTCTGTTTTTTTTTCTACGGAGTATGCAAAACGCCCAACGCCCTGACGCGGTGGCTGGTACGCGACAGGGGTGGTCGGCACCTAACGAGGCCAAATATACTCGTACTCGTAAGTCGGGTGTACGGCAGACTCGTGAACAGCTGTGAGTACGAGTACAGCTTCGTGTTAGGGACACCAAATGGGCTGGGCGGCCCAGAATCACGAGGCCGATCAGCCCGCACTTCGTGGCAAGCGCCCAGCGTGCAGCGAGTGGGCCGCGAGGATTGCAGGGCACGAAACTCGTCACTCATTCGCGTGATTCTGCATGCACGTGACTTGTACTTATGGAAACAGCAGCAAGCTATTATCGAGTACTTGTATCTTGCACAAGGCGGCAAGTCGCCGTGCCCGACTTATATCGTGTATGATGTCGGCCGCAGAAGCGGTTGGGCAGCAAGCGCGCGGAAGGGCTCGCCATACTTCGTAGTCGGGCACAGCCACGGCTGCAACAAATGTCGGTGAGCCGCAAAAGCGCCAAAAGTAGACACCCGCTGATGTCCGAGCCGGTGGCTGCCTCATGTGCACCGGCAATGCTCACCGCCTGGCCTCGTCAGCTGCATGGAGGACGCGGGGTAAGAGGAGGGAGGATCTCGCTGGCAAGCCCGGACAGCCCCGAGGTGGCTGAGTGCATAACACAAACTCGTCGTTGTGACTGGGGATTGTCCGATGCTGCAAAGAGCTGGGAAGATTTCGGGTTTAGTGGGCGGTGCTTAGGTGCTAAAGGATGGAATTCTCGCCATTCTCGAACGCTGGATTGAGTTGCACACGTCATAGCCCAGCGGGTCGCCTCGCGGAGTCGTGCATGTCCAGGATGATAAGGTCGCTGACTTTCCACCAATGCGACAAGTTGTGCCTGAAAGCGTTTACCACGTGACCTCGGATGTTCCTGGCTAAGTGTACCTAGCCGTTGATCGCCGGGCAAGGCAAGGATCCATGTAGCATATTAGAACGATTAGGATAATTTTGATCTGAATTTCATCCTGCTACATAATAGTAGCCGAGAACTTTGTTGCAACGTAGTGTCCACGCGGTTGTCGCTGCCTTTCTGGTCTGGCAGAATGCCATCCAGCGGGTCTGTGATTATCACTGCCTAATATGTCGGAAATTTCTGGTGAACAGCTGCCAGTAAGTGGAAACTCCGACATCAGATCAGACAAAGAACCCAACAGTGCTTCTCTCTGCAACGAAGTTGTGAACTCTTCTCCTTATCAAACAGCCGAAAATGTTCATCTACAACACTGAAGAACTGCGTAATTCTAACTTGGACTCTCAATTTCTTAGCTAGAATGCGTCCCAGCTCTCCGAGCGTGTTTCTCATTGTGTCTCTTGGCCTTCGCTTTCACTTCTGTCAATATGTAGATGCGGACGCTCGCTTGTTCAACTCCAAGTTAACCTTCGAGTCTCGCTTTTTATTGTCGGGTTTTGTTGGTGTAATCCAGAGAATTGGAGTGTGGTATTGGGTATGCGGCTTTCGTGATCGCCCTGAAGGATCTTCAAGCAAGTGCACAACACTATATTGAATTTGTTCGAGAGGTCCCTTCAAGCGTAACACGGACTTAAAACCAATAAGTTGAGCTCCGCAAGCTCTTTTTGAACACCTTGACGTAGGAAAGAGCATATCAAATCAACAACAGTCCCGAAACGAAATCATACTCCGGAATCACGTTCATGGGTTGGCTTCAAATCAACCAAAAGATTTACAACCAAACTAACCTGATATTAATTTGAACCTTAGAGAGTTGACATGGGTGGCCTACTGTGAGATGCGATTTCTATGCATTTCACTTGGACCAGAAACTGGGCGTTTGGACAAGAGCTGTGGTCGATGCTGCGCAATCGTCAAGGCCCAGCATGAAACGAACCATACAGAAAGTATCGTGGCCCTGGTGCTTGGAAGGTGTGCGCCATTTAGATTATGATTTTATGTAAAGGTAAAACTGCCAAACGGAGACGTTTTTACGTCGCACCGGGTACGGCCACGGTGCGACTGTATCGTTCAAAGCTAATGGCGGTTGAGTTGCGGCACTGAGCCAAACTGCGAAAGTTCAACAAGTTAGATCGAACTGTAGAGGTCTGTCTGAATACTTTTACACCGGTTTATTCTTCGTAATATGTTGGGACAGCGTTCTGGTCACCTTTTTGTGGTCGTGTGGTTTTCTGAATTTGGCTGGACTTAAATGGTCCTCGACCCTACAGGGGCCTCCATTGCAGTAGGACTGTCCGCCTTTGCGAGCCACGGCCGTTTGAACCGGATCCTTTCAAGTAGATTTGGTGATGTGGTGCCCTTGATAGTGGATCGCTGTTTGCAGGCGAGAGGACTCGGGGCCAAGTTGATGAGGCAATTCACGGGCAAGGCCAATGGTAAATCAGAATGTTAATATGTTCTCCCAACGTAAATCAGAAAACTTACGCCATGGTACAGCAATACGAGTAGCGATGGCTATTCTATCCAACGTTTTGCAATACTTGCTGAAAATTGCCTTTACAACAGACTCGGCCGTTTTGGAAAATAAAAGAACAGACGATGAGAAATGAGTAGACCACCTTTTCCCTCTTCTTTAGCTCCATGCTTTCGACTGTAGGAAATACTGTACTCGCACTAAGAGTAAAGCTCGATTGTTGGGCTCATACTTACAATGTGATTAGGACACAGAGAGGGCTTAAAGCACCGTTGGTGCCGCATCAGGGCTGTAGTGCCAAAGAGTGAATCCCGCATTTCCGGCACATGTGAGTGTGATCCAATCGGCCGTTTCGAAAGAACAATTGACTGACCGGCATGCCACTTTCCGAGCAAGTTGCGAGCGACGGTGCTGAGCCGAAAGGGCCCTAAGACGCGCTATGATTCCTACCGTGAAACAAGCCTGTTGAACGGATCCGACGTGTCGGCAGTCGCCGCCGGCCACGCCACGGACGCTACGATGTGCGCATTGCTATTGCAGACGTGATTGACAGATTCGAACAAGACCAAAATAAACTCTCAAACACACATGCGGACAAGGGACCGGCCCCTGATCCTCTGTCACAGGTCCTCAGTCAGAGCTGTCGCGAGCTCTGAAACAGACAAAAATAGAAGAGCCCCATCTGACACACCAGAGGCACGATACTGGTACTTTGCACATGTACCGATGGTTTGTGGCCAGGGGGCTGGCGGTTAACGCAGCGCCGTCACCAACTCCCGGAACCAGCCAATCATGGCGCTTGGCTAAGACGGAAACGAGCAAATTGGAACCTGCACGTCGACAGCACAGGTGCCCCACAGCTAATCAACAGTGGGCCGCCCAGTGTGTCGGGCGCTTAACAGTCCCTCTGAACCCCTGTTCCGTCGCCTATTGGCCGACCGACGTGCTGGCACGGATGTGCCGTCCCTCTTGTAGTGGGTCCAGCTGGTGACCCATCCCCACTTCTCACGTACGAACTTGCAGGCAGTCAATTACACCCATTCGGCGGCAACGGTGCAGGCGCACGAAATAGGGGGAGTAGGGTAGTGCCCGTGTGATCTCGACATAGCGGTGGCTACAGCGGCTGGTGGTGTTGGGATTGGAAGGGGGGGGGGGGGGGGATGGAGGGGTCAGCGAGAGGCATCTCGGGCTGCGCAATTGCCAGACGGCTGTAGGCTGGAAGACAGTCTCCAACAGGCTTTTCAGGTATGCGTTGCTTCATTTGTTGGTATCTTGCCTGCCGCCCGGCAGCAAAGAAGGGATAGAATACATAAATCCAGACGCCCAATCCCCCCTCCCCCCCCTTCCGGCATCGTAAAAACTCCGAGGAAAGAAAGCCGATTCCTCCCTATCACAAATCATTCCCGCCCGTAGCCTTTTTCCAAACAGAGAGACAAAGAGAGTAACTAAGCAGCACGGTATGGCGGCCGTGGCAGCTCATGCGCAGGCTGCCCCGTCGCATTGCTGGGATGCTTTTCTCTTTTTCCCCTTTGGCGCGGGGTTCATGCGTGGCGTGTAGGTGACGGTTCTTGTGACGACCTCGCGGATGTGGCGTACGCTGGTGCGGGAGGAGGTAGGCGCGGAGGCAGGTGCCTTTGCGGCCGCACAGTTGTGGGAGTGCGGCGGCTTGACGTCGGTATAGCGCGCTTTGAGTGCGCTCTCCCAGTCGAAGGGGGAGACGACAGACCTGGCGCTGAAGGGGGAGCGGACGGGAGAGTCGGCCCAGGCGCCGGCCGCGGGCGAGCCAGGCAGGACGAGGCTGGGGAAGGTGGTGCGGCCGATGGCGGGGGCGGACATGGGATAGCGGTTGAAGGGGCTGGCCGGCACGGAGGTGTCGATGTGGGCGACTCGGGGTGACTTGCGGGCGCGCTCGCAATCGCAAGAACAGTCGGTGGAGGTGTTGCTGGAGGCGGTCGAGGGGGTTTGGGCCAGGTCGGGGGAGGGTTCCGAGTCGGAGGAAGGGGAGGAGGTAGGAGCCGACGAGACGGGAGCAGAGACGGGGGCAGAGACGGGAGCAGGGACAGGAGTAGAGGTAGGAGCCTTGGCAGGAGCCGAGACAGGAGCCGAGACTGGAGTAGAGCCAAGAGCAGAGGGCGTGGATGAGACTGGCTTCTTCAGCAGCGGGCTCTTCAGCTGGGCGACACCCGGGCTCGGCAGCACCGGACTGGCCATCTTGAGAAAGTCCGTGTAGGCCAGCGGCGGCGAGATGGGCGTCTTGAGCAGGCCCTCCTCCAGCTTGATGGTGACGATGGGCGACTGCAGTCCGGAGGGCAGGCCGGCCGACGGCAGGCCGGCAGAGGCGAGCGACTCCCGCCATGTAGCGGAGAGGGCCGAGTGCGGCGTGCGCACGGAAGCGGCCGACTTGAGCGCCTCAGCTGGAAAGGTCGACGACCGGAGGGCCTCGACCGGGAAGGTGGCCGACTTGGGCGTCGTCAGCGCTAGCGTGGGCTTGCGGGAAGCCATGTTGAGAGAGAAGGAGAAAAGAGGGTTGGGGGCAGGGCACGACAGTAGAGGCTGCAGGCAAAGTAACAGTTCAAGTCAACCAAATGACTCAAGGTGTGCCAAGAAGAGGAGGAGAAAGAATGTGTGAGAGTGAGAGCTGTCAAGTCAACTTGCCTTGAAGACTGGCAGTTGCAGAGGAAGGGGGGTGGGAGGAAGCAGCAAGAGGGAAGGATGGGGTGACGGCTGTATTATATTATTCGAGAAGGAGGAGGAGGAGGAGGAGGGGGGGGGGGAGGAGAGCAAGATGTGCCTCTCCCTTTGGAGCACAGCATGGGCGGTTAAGGGACGGCCTCCCGGGGCGGTCGACACAGACTACACCCACCGTCGCGCCCGTCCACTGCTGGGTGCAGAAAGGGCTCCTGTCCCCCCCTCCCCCCTTCCCCCCCCTCCCCACTGGGCGATGCGCTACAGGGAGCGAGCGGAAGCCAAAGAACTGGGCCGCGGGAGGGGGGGGGGACGTCTCTGACCATCGTGGTATGCATGTTCTGAGTCGGTCGTTGGCGCCCATGTTGAAACTCTTTCGTCTTCCGGATCCATTGGACTGGACCAGACGCGCGAGGCTAGCAGGGGGAGGGGGAGGAGAGAGAGAGGAGCAAACAGACCCAGAGGGGGGATCGTCCTGGCGGACCACAAGGCGCAACGACGTCCTACTCGTCGGCCAACACGATCAACAGAGTTGGCGGGAAGGGTTGAGCAGGGGTGTGGAATGGGGACGCAACAGTGGGTCTGGTGAAGGAGAAAGAGGAAAAAAAGAAAAAAAAAAGAGAGAGGCTGCGTTGCATCGTCATGGGCGTCTGTTGCAGCGCAGACTAGCAGGCAAGGGGACGCTGGAAGCCGGGCTCGTGTTTGGGGCCCTAGGGGTCTTAGGGGTCCTAGGGCCACTACGGCGCTGGGGCGCTGGACCAGCTACAAAACTCGAATTGCGCTCCGGCGGCAAACAGCAAATGGGACGATTGGCGGCGGCAGGGGGTGGGGAGGTGGTGAAATCGCCCCCCCCCCCCCCCCCCTACAGAGTACATAGCGCTGCACGCAGTCGCCCGGGGTCCGCTTAGCGTGGAATCCTTGCAGCGTCCACAACGGGCCAATTGGCGCAGGTGCTGGCGACAAAAGACGACAACAACTGGGATTCCTGTCAGGGCGGGCCGGACAGCGCTAAGCGGAGCGCCTGTGTCGCCGCCCGGGGCACTTCGTCGCCCTGATTCGCTAAACGGGTCACCGACAAGTCACAGACGAGGGCAGGCGCGCAGCGCATGCAGCATGCGGGTCTGTACAGGAGTATTCGTGGTGGCATCTCGAGGCGGCTTGCGATATCCTGTGATACATATCCTGGGATACATATCCTGGGATACATATCCTGGGATACATATCCTGGGATATCTTGTTATTTAGGCCCTGTATGTATGGTCAAGCCTGCTGCCGGTTGGCGGTGTTTTTTTTTTTGCTCCTGTCAGAAAGACTACGGAGTAAAGAGCCGACGAATAAACGCTGGCTGTGACTCGCTTTCCGCCCGCTGAACGTCGTAATCCCCCCCTCCAGCCGCGGCCGCAGATCTGGCCGCAGTCGCGAGGCCCGCGCGTCTGTGGTGGCTGGGCCGAATGGCCGTGTCTTGCATGGTGTTGTTGGTGACTGAAGCACTGGAGGCCCTGGAGCCCTGGAGCCCTGTCCAGAAAAGACGAAGAAAAAGACCGTCTCGAAAACCCCCCCAAAAAAACCGAAACCCGGCGCCTGTCTCTCTTGCCCTTCTCTGCCCTATCGTAAATGCTCTCCGGAGTCCGTGTAAAGCCGCCAGCGCCTCCATTGGCGCTGGTGACCCCTCCCTCTTTCCCTCACAGGTCTCGCATCACCTCGCCGACCGCCCGTGCCGCCAGCCGCCGCCGTTGCTCGGCCGGCAGCCCGGCCCCCAGCTCCCGTGCCGCCAGCAGCTTTTGCATCATGCGCTCGACCGCCTGCACCCCGTCGCTGTCGCCCTCGTCCTCGTCGTCCCCTCCACCTTGGCCCGTCGATGTCTCTGCCGCGCCGTCCGCCGTCGTCTGTCCGCCCTGTCGCCAGATCGCCTCGCGCAACCCCGCAAAGTCCGACCGGTCAAAGCCAAAGTCGAGCCTCTCCGGGTCAAAGGCGTCGTCGTCGGCGTCGTCGTCGTCGTCGGCCGTCGTGGCGTCATGGAGTCCGCGTGCGGGCCTCTGAAACGCCCCAAACTCGGAGCCCGCCTCGTCGTCGTCGCTGCCGCCCAGGTCCAGCCCGTCGCCCTGGGTCCAGTCGTTGGCCTGCAGCGCCTCCAGCACACGCGCCATGCCGGTTTTTTCTGTTTCTTGTTAGCCTGCTTCCATCGGCGGGTCTGTACACCTGTCCCCTTCTCAAACGTACCTCCAAACTCGTTGGTTGCCGGCTGCCCTGGTGCCACCAGCACAAACTCCAGCCCGGCCGCCGCACAGCTATCCTCCCAGTCGGCCATCAGGTCCTCCGACGGCGGCGGACCCGTCCCGCGAGGCGCCACGCCCACCACCAGCGCCACGCCGTCCCAGGCGTCATCGTAGTAGTCCCGTGCCTCTTCATCCTCGTCGCCGCCGCTCGCACCGCCCGTGCCCAGCCCCTCCCGCACGAGACGGCCGACGTGCGAGACGAGGTCGCGCTGTCGCTCGGCCGCGGCGGATGCGCCGTCCCCGCCACGGCCAGTCGAGCCGTCCAACTCCAGCACCACCATCACGCCCCCCAGCGCTGCCCGCACCTCACGCGCCTCCTCGGCCAGAAAGGCGTCCGTCCACTGCCGCGGCGTTGATATGGCTGTGTCATCCTCCTCGTCGGCGGCTGTCTCTTCGACCACCTCGGCCGATCCGTCCGCCCCGATCAGATCCAGCCACACAGGCACACGCGCCGAGTAGTATGGTGTATCCAGAACGAGGTCCTGTGTCGTCCCCGCGAGCGCGCCCGTGCCCGCCGACGGCTCGGGGTATGTGCCCGTCAGCTCTGCGCGCAGCGGCCGTTAGCTTGAAGCGACACAAGACGGCAGCCGACGTACCTTTGATGACCGTGGACAGGTGGTCCTGAGACTCCGTCAGGGCGACTGCCAGTATGCGGCGCGGATTCGAAACGTCCATCCTATCTATCCACAAAGTCCACGAGGGAATGGCGATGCGGCGCGAGAGAACAATAGGGTTCCCAAGGTGGCGTATCACTTTGCTTCCGTTCTTGGAGAGGGCTGCATTTTAGCGGCCGATAGTGGGGCCAGGCTCTCGCGCCGTCCTTATTGATACCTCGCAAATCTGTGCAACAAGACAGACACTCTCTGCACGAGACTCCATCACGCCGTAACATTCTCAAATAGCCGACGGTATGAACGGCCGTCGCAAACAATACTAGAAGCGCAAGATGTCGTTTGCATCAAGACATGGAAAAAAGTCCTCGAGACGCCTGAACCCGTCCCAAACAGCGTAAACAATACAGACAGAAGAAAAGCACCCCCAATCGCCGTCTAATCAAGTTCAGACCGTCGCACCACACCGGTCCGTCATCCGCCGCGCTGCACGTCTCTCTCCTTCACCTTGCGATGCTGCTCTTTCTCGGTCACCCTCCACAAGCGCGCCAGCACGACGGCCTTTTCCCTTTGCTGATTTCGCCTGGCCCCGTCGCCCTTCCTTTTCTCTCAAACGTCCAACTTTGCAAAGTGCCGGCTCCCTCTCGCTCTGGATTTCGGCCATCGCTACTGTCCTCGGTCGCCCTTCACACAATCATCTGGGCAACGCCGGCGCCGCCTAGTGTCTTGCTGCCGACGAATGCCTGACCCCTGACAGCAGCCAGCAGGTAGCAGATGGCCGTGAGCGTCAGGAACACAGCGGCGGCAATCAGGCTGGATCTACCGCCGACAAGGCTCACCCACTGTAGCGCCCCCATCACCGCGTACGTAGCGGCACGCATGTAATTTGTCGAGACGCGGCGGATAGCGGCATCAAAGGTCGACGAGGTCGGGCAAATGCGCAGCAGGAGGGGGACCTCAATAAAGAGGATGACGAATGACGATACCCTAGCAGACACAGGCGACCAGGTTAGCCAGACAGTCCGCCCGACGTAGGCAGCGGCGGCGGACGGTGAACGTACAGGCAGATGACGCTGAAGATGATGATGACAACATGAAACGTAAAGATGTTGGCAATACCCAGCGCAAAGCAGAGGATCATGCACAGGATGCCGAGCCTGCAATCAAATCCGTCAGCATCGAGCTTCGCGTCCTCCCAGCCAGAAGGCCAGCCGTGCGCAATATCGGCTTCAGCGCGCGGCGGCCACGAAAACGTACCATTGTCCGTAGATGCCTGCGTTCATGCCACGTTGTCAGTAAGCTGTCCGTTTCGGATTCGGTCTTCCCTTCCGGCCTGCTGCCGCCGGGCGCATCTCGCCTCTCTTCCAGGACAGCTCTACTCACTAAAGTTTCTCGTCGCGAATTCCTCCTTGAGAGTCATCTTGGTGGATGGGATCGGGAGGGAGCGAAAATGAGCAGTGTTTCGGCTTGTTTCGAGGCGGAAAGAGACGGTGCGATTCGGCGCCGGGACGGGCTTTCACCGATCCTTGGAGATGCTGTCTGCGGTATTCGGCTGGGAGTGGGGGGAGGGGTCAGAGAGGACCTGCGAGAGCTGCTGGTGGTGATGACTTTTTCGTATGCTCGTTATTGTTTGGCGGCAGGGGGACAGCGACAGAAGGTATCAAGCTTGGCGGTTTTGGGTGGAGATGACGGGGCCACGTTGCCGCTAATTGGACCGGTAACGCGCTGGCTGTGTGCGGCTGGACTAACTGCTTTACACGCCTGTGGAATGGAATGTGTCTTTCGGCACGAGTACGAGTACGAGGGGAAGGAGGCAGCTGAATTTCAAGCTCTGCTAATGAGTCCAGACGTGTCGCGGCCGCCTGTTTGGGTGGCTGCGCCTCGTCGTGGGAGAATAATAATTCAAAGTCGATTAAATCGTCGCAAGCTTCAGGTCTGGGTGGCGCTTGCCCGTTATTACGGAGTACTCCGTAGGGATCTGCGTCGAATCATGAGCGCCCGTTGATCAGGTGACTTTCGCCTCGGCCAAGAATTTGTGTTGGAGAATCCTAACTAAGCGAAGCGGCAACGCAAAACTGGTTACAACTTGCGTGCCAGGCACCAGCCATTCGGAATTTCAACAGTCTTCAGTGCCCGGTCGCGTACGCGTACGAGTGGCATACAGTAATACAGACCGCCACCGTGTCCGTCCCGCCTCACAACTTGCTCTCGGGCTCCTGCGGAATGTCCACCACGACCTTGCCCCAGGTCTCGCGGCCGCCGAGCGCGCGGAGCGTCGCTGGTATGCTCTCGAGCCCGACAAAGCGCTCGCCGTCGGTGAAGACGGTCGGCCGGAAGGCGCCGCGGTCGATCAGCTGGCGGAGCCCTTCCCAGACGAGGGGGATTTGGATGGGCTCGTTCTTGGTGTAGGCGCCCCAGTGGATGCCGACGAGACTGATATTCTTGAGCAGCACTTTGTTCATGGCCACGGCCTCGATCTTACCGGCCGCGAAGCCCACAATTAGGATCCGTCCGTTCCAGGCCGTGCACTTGGTGCTGAGGTCGACCATGCCCACGGGGTCGTAGACAATGTCGACGCCGCGGCCGCCGGGCGTCAGCCGCCGCACGGCCTCGAACCAGCGCGGGTCCGCCTTGTAGTCAATGACATGGTCGGCGCCAAAGGCCCGGGCGACGGCCCGCTTGCGCTCGGTGCCCGCGGTGGCGATGACGGTGGCGCCGTAGGCCTTGGCGACTGTTTTGGTCAGTTGGTGAGATTGTGTTGCATCCTACTCGTACTCGTACTCGCACTCGCACTCACTCTGCACGGCCGCCAGGCCCACACCGCCGGCCGCCGCGTGCACCAAAACGTAGTCGCCGGCACGGATGCCGGCACGGAGGACGAGCGCCGCATAACTCGTCGGTGCCGTGATGAACAGGCCGGCAGCCTCGTTGAACGTCCAGCCGGCCGGCACGGGGCAGAGCTGGCTCTCGGTGGCGCAGACCCGCGTGGCAAAGGCGCCCTGGCCGCCCCCAAAGACACGGTCGCCCACGGCAAAACGCGGCTTCGACGGCCCGGCACTGCGCGGCGTGGCCAGCACAATGCCGGAAAACTCGGAGCCGGCGACCCAGGGGAAGGCTGTCAAGCAGGTGAGTAGAGAATCGACATTGGGGCACTGCGATCATACGTACGCGGCTGGTTTTGGTATTGTCCTTGGATCTGCAGAATGTCAAAGAAGTTGGCCGCTGCGGCGTGCACGGCTACGAGATATTGGTCTGGGGCCGGCTGGACGTCGGGCAGGCTGGCGACTGACAGCCCTTCCGGGCTCTGAAGAGGTCAGCCGTATTGTTAGCGCCGAGATGGGATACGTTTCTCACCTTGACGTATTCCGTCAGCTGGATTCCCTTCATCTCTGGCGACGGATAAAAAGGTAAATTCTGGTAGTTCCCATCGCAAGGAAGCTACGAAATACAAAAGAGACAACGGCGATAGCTATATGAATCTAGGACATGGCTCGTCCAGCCACTGCCGAGGCAGAGGCTTCCCCGCAACGGAGGCCCGTCTCAAAGGCCCAGGTCAGATCAACGAGGCGACTGTGGGGACGGTCGCTGGACCAGGCGCGGGAGGCGACATGCTGTAGCTAGCAGCCACAGCGCAGGAGACTGGCTGGCGTTCCCGGCGGGCGGGGGGCCCTACGTGCCACAGCTTTGCCAGCAATCTGTTCTATCTGGCACAGCCGATAATGGATTACATTACATACTGTAGTGGTCTGGTCGGTGGCGGTTCGTTCCACCCCATTCGTTGGGGTTCTAATAATCTCTGGGTTGTTTGTGCCCATAATAATAATCGACCATCTGGGACAGCCTTCCGACCCTCTGCTGGGAAGGAGCTTCCTGTCCTCGTCACCCCAACTGCCTATTTCCATCTCTCCACCGCCCAGTCCATTTCGGCCGCCTTTTTAATCCCGCATCGGCCTTCTGGGTCTTTTGTTTTTTTTTGCTTGCTGTCGACGCTGTCTCTTGTCGACGCACCCCGCCCACCTCTCCCACCGCTACCCCTCTACTGCTCCGCGCCATGGCCGACGACGGCGACGGCTCAGAGGTCCAGCTCACCTTCAAAGTCAAGACGTCTGGCGATGGCCTGCACACCATCACGATGGCCGAGTCGGCAACGGTTCTCGAGCTCAAAACCAAGCTGGCCACGGCCGAGTTTGAGAACATACCGGTCGAGCGCCAGCGGTTGATCTACTCGGGCCGCGTCATGAAGAACGACGACAGCCTTGGCTCCTACAAGATCAAGCCCGGCAACACGCTGCACCTGGTCAAGAGTGCGGCCAGCAACCACCCACCAGCCTCGGCCTCGGCCTCCGCGACCTCGGCGCCGGCCGTGCCCACAAACATGGCTGCTGGCACGCCTGCCAACAACATTCTGGCCGGCCTCACCGGTGCTCGCTTTGCCGGCCACGCCAACCTCCCGAACCAGGACATCTTTGGCCCTGACGGCGGAGTACGTTTTTATTTGTTTTTGTCTCTGTCCTTTTGTCCCTGCCAGTCTCTGACCGCTCTAGATGAACCTTCCGTCCGACGACCAGATCACGGAGCTGCTGGCCAACCCCGCCGTGGCGCAGTCGGTCAACGAGGCGCTCAACAACGACACCTTTGTCGACTTTTTGCTGCAGAGCAACCCGGCCCTGCGCGACACGCCCCACGCCCGCGAGCTGATCCAGTCTCCCTTTTTCCGCGCGATGCTCACCGACCCCGAGTCCATTCGATCGGTGGGCCGCATGCGGCGGTCGATGGCCGGCGGCGGCCAGAACGCGTTCCCCGCGCCTGGTGCTACCGATAACACGCCGGCCGGTGCGGCAGCCTCGCCCACGGGTGGCGCTGGGGAGGGCGGCAACGGCGCGGCGGCCGGCCAGGCCGCGAACCCGTTTGCGGCCTTTGGCAACCCATTTGGGCCGTTTGGCCAGTTTGGGGGCGGCTTCCCTGGCGGTGCGGGCGGGGCGGGAGAGGCACCGGATATGACCCGCCTAATGAACATGCTCATGGCGCCCAACCGCGCGGCCGGCGCGACAGGCGCAGCTGCTGCAGCCCCCGCTGCCGGCGCCGCTGCGGAGCCTGGCACCCGTGCGGCTGGCGAGCCGGCGGCTGCGGCTGCGGGCGCCGCAGGTACGGGTGCAGGTGCAGGCACCGGGGCCGCTGGTGCGGGCGCTGGCGCGGCGCCGATCAACCCGTTTGCCTCGCTGCTCGGCCCAGGATTCCCGGGCGGCTTCCAGATGACGCCCGAGATGGTGCAGAATGCGATGCAGGCGTTTGGCGTGGGCAGCGGCACCGGTGCCAACACGTTTTCGTCACCCGCGGCGCCGACGCCGGTGGATAACCGGCCGCCGGAGGAGCGCTATGCGGACCAGCTGCGGCAGCTCAACGAAATGGGCTTTTACGACTTTGATCAGAATGTGGCGGCGCTCCGACGAAGCGGAGGCAGCGTACAAGGCGCCATCCAGCACCTTCTGGGTGACTAAGCGGGCGGGCGTGGGAATCGGGACAGGGACGGGACGGGACGGACGGGCGGCTGCCCAGGGTTTTGCGGCAGCCATGGAGCAGAGGCAGACAGAGGCAGACCGACAGTCCAAGTCGTTGAGGGTTGAGCGGGGTTTTGGACGAATAGACAGGCGCTTCTGCTGTGATTCAGTGCTGTAACGGAAGGAGGGGATCGGCGCGAGCGGGGCATTTTAGGCGGTTCTAGCCCACTAAACATTTTGGAACATGTCAAACATCAGTAAATTCTGGGCACGTCCAACTGACGATGGCCAACGACTGGCTCATGTGCTTGTGCGGGCTGCGGCACAGCGACGACTTGTCGTGACTTTGACAGCGGTTGCGCGATGCCCATCTACGGCATCTTTTACGCGCGGTTTCTCCCGCAAAAGGGTGAGGGGTGGCTTTGAGCTTGCAGTCGCATTTGCTTCAGCCTGCTGACTGGCTCGACACAGGAACCAAGATTGTGGCCCAGAGTCCGCCGGGCTGCATCGTGCCGATCGCGGCCGCAGACGAGAGCGGGAGCGAGAGCGGCGGAGGCACGGCCGTGGGGGCGCAGCCGTCGGGCACAGAAGACAGCGACAGCGACAGCGACAGCGACAGCGACAACGATGGCTACACCAAAGACGGCGAGGACCAAGAGGACGAGGCCAGCGAAGCCAGCGCGTCGCGGCCGACGGCATCTGCGTCGGCGATCTTGTCGAGCAGCGGTCTCGGCGGCGGCCACGGCCACGGCCACGGCCACGGCCACGGCCACGGACACGGGACGCCGCGCGGCAAGGCGCTGTTTGACTTTGACGTGATGCAAGAGTACGTGATCCCACGGCCGGCGTTTTTCAACCGGTACCTGGCGGCGCTGGAGCCGAGCGGGCGGTATGCGGTGCTGGGGCTTCCGGTGGCGATCCACAATGCAAAGTACGACCGTAACGCGTTCATCTTCAACTTTGGCATCGTGGTGGACAGCGGCGACGACCAGGGCCCGTACGAGCAGGTGGTGCGGCGGCTGGCGTCGACGTTTGCAGAGATGGAGAAGCAGAACGAGTTCCTCAGCCGGGAGGAGCAGCGGGAGCAGCAGACGTCGCGCGGACCGGGGTCGGGGGCCGGGACGGGGGGGATGGCGACAGGCAGCACGGCCGACGTGCTCAGCCTGAGCGTCAGCATGAGCCACCTGGAAGGGCTGGGCGGGGGAGGGGGCCGACGGCGACCCAACAGCATGGCCACGGAGACGCCGCTGCGGCGACATCAGCGGCTGCTGCAGGCGGAGGCGGGCGGCGGCGGCGGCGGCGGCGGCGGCGGCGGCTTTGCGACCCAGCACAGTCCGTACCACCGACGGTCGATCCAGAGCCTGCTGGAGATTATCAAGGAGGACCTGAACCTGTACGGCGAGTGCATGATCCCGGTGGACGACGCCAACACGATCAACATGAAGCTGTTCCCGCAGCACGCGGACCCGCCGGCGGTCGAGGGCTGGCACGTGCCGGTGCCCAAGATGCGGCTGGCCGAGATTGTCGACGCGTCGTGGGACCTGACGCTGCAGCGCGTGATTGCGCACATGGACGGCGTGTCGGACGTGCGGCGCATCGCGCACGAGGCCGACGTGTCGCTGGAGCTGTGTCGGGCGGCCGTGCGGCACCTGCTGTACTACGACACGGTGCTGCTGCTGGACCTGTTTTTTTTCGGGTCGTGCTACGCGCCGCGGCCGGGCATCCACGACTTTGTGGCCAACGTGGGCGGCATCGTGGACGAGTGTGCGCGCTACGTCTGTCTGGGGCCGTACAGCCGGCGGGAGGGGGCGGCGGTGGGAGCAGCGGCGGTGCGAGGAAGTGGAGGTGGAGGAAGCGGTGGTGGTGGCAGTGGTGCAGGGGGCCGTGGACTCCGGGATGCTGGTCCGGGGCCGGGCTCCATGTCCGGCTCCATGTCCGGCTCGGCCTCGGTCTCGGGAGCCGCCACGCCCAAGCCCGTCGACCGGCAGCCGCGCGTGAGCAACTTTGACCTGATACGGCTCATGACCAGCTTCTGTGTCGGCCGCACCGTGACCGAGTGGCTCAAGGGCCACGCAGACGCGGGCTTTGACGTGCTGCGCTACGTCGACGTGCGGCGCCTCGTGCAGTTTGGCGTCATCAAGGGCTGTCTGTACCGCGTGCACAAGTACGCCGTCTCCAAGCAGTACCTGGCCGCGCTGGCCACGGGCCAGGCCGCGCCGCGGCGGCCTGACGGCAGCATCCCGGCCGTCGACGACCCGCTGCAGCGCTACACCGACGGCAACCACCACTTTGACCAGATCATGACCGAGCAGAACATGACCGAGGTCGAGATTCTCGAGCGGCTAAAGCACTTTCCGGGCGACGTCAAGATTCTGTACCGGTAGCGAGTGCATGGGGGGGCGTACCTGCGGACGATCTGAATTGGCTACTCTGTATTTGCACGGTTCTTCGCTCTTCTTCGTAACCAACGGTATGCGGCCCAATGGACTAATTTCTGCGACAAGTGTCCTGCTCGACGATCTGATAATATGCCGAGTTGCTCGAGGCTGCCGGAGTTATGCCAACACCGTCACGTGACCCAAGTATCCCCACATCGCGTCGCGTCTCGTTCACATCGATTCTCGGCCCTCCGCTTCTGCTGCCGATCCACTCTTTCACTCACAACCTGCCACGGCCTCTCGTCATTCTATGGCGTTTGACATGAACTTTATTTAGCCCCAAAGTCGCTCCTTGCCAATGCTCTTTGCGCCGTACTCGGGCCGATAAACAGGGAAAATGGAGATCCCGACGCCCCCCGAATATCGCTCCGAAACCGAATACCGTTTCCGCGACGATCAGGCCTTGGGCATTGTAAGAACCGTCGCTTACCCCGACGAAGACTACGCCAAGTCCGTCATATGGTTCCCGCCCAGCGACCACGACGGCATCCGTGGGTCGATCGCCACATCCTTCCCGCGGAGTTCTGATACGGGAATCGGTCCCCTCGACCGCCTGCCCCTCGAGCTCATGCAAGATATACTGTTACATCTAGACTTGCATTCTCTCTTCACCTTTCGGCAAACCAATCTACGAGCGAGACTGATGGTAGACTCACTCCGGCAATATCAGTTGGTGGTCTCATATGGACTCAATCTCCTCTGCGCCTTGTTACGAACGCAACTTGCCATCCACATTTCCCTATTCGAATTTTACCAAGTCCTTTGTACTAAGGCCTGTTCTATTTGCGGCGAATTCGGCGGATTTGTATTCCTCCTATCTTGGAGGAGATGCTGTTTTGATTGCATCCACGGACAACTAGAAACCCAAGCTCAGTCTTTTTCCAGTGCCCGGAAGCAATTTGATCTATCCAAGGCTGATATGGACCAACTGTGGTCATTCAAGACTTTTCCTGGGACGTATATGATTCCACAATCTACATACAGATCTCGCGTCAGGATCGTTTCTCTTTACACCGTTGTATTGGTCAACGCATTGCGGTGGGGCCCACCGCTAGATCACTTGGACAACCCTTTGAGATACAGCTATATGGCTTCGTGTGCACTCCCTTATTATGAAGGCAAAACTGGCAAAGTCGAACATGGAATGCTGTGCTTTGGGTGTCGACTCGCTTTCGACCTATCTCTTTACAACATTGCGCTCTATAGATGGGCATATAAAGCTCGCGGTACGATATATTCGGAAGATAGCTTTCTAGAGCACTTCCGATGGTGTGACCAGGCACAGATTATGTGGAGATCGAGTGACGAAGGCAGAATAAAGCCAGCCCTGATACCGAATGCCGCTTGGAGAAAAGGCAACTTCTTTGACAGGCGAGACTGACAAGACTGAAAACTGCCCACAATGTTTTGGCTATCAGGATATGACAATTAGACCAGATTTGGATATGGGGTTGGCTTCCTTGAGATGCTGGATGAATAGCTTGTGTCTTACATGTAAGACTGACACAGAGCAAGAGATTGGGCACGTATGCAGTCAATAAACTTGGGTGATGATGGTGGGAGGCAGTTCTGATTGCTTGATTGTTGCAGCTGCAATGGAAGACGGGGTTGATTGAGTCCCTTCCCGCTGAGGCCACATCAGGAACCCGCAATCCGTAGAGCTACACAAAGTATGTCTTACCCTGACAACAGGAGTGGCCCTTATGGGTAGTATTAGCTTACGAATAAAGGATAGCATTTACTCTGCATTCAACTTTACATAGAGTCCTGTAGGTATCGTCTCTGGCATTGGCTCGTAGAATACCGACTCTCTTTTTCATTCAAACAAATCGTACAACATGTTCGTGAGGGGGGCTTTTATCTATTTACGAGAGTCGCGGGCCATTTTTTGGCTCTCCTCCTCGCGCCGGATCTCTTCCTCGAGATGGCGCACCTCGAGATCGGCATCGGGGAAGACGAGCTTGTCATTGTCCCCATCTTCGGCCGTCGCCGCGTCCTCGCCACTCTGTTGGGCGGCCTCGCGCGCGCGACCGGCGCCCTTTGCGCCTATGGGCTCAGACTCGGCGTGCTGGTTCTGCAGCTTCTTGAGCCGCTCGCGCAGCGTGCGCACCTTGCCGGTAAAGGGCATGCCGGGATAGGTGCGGCCCGAGGCCTGGTACTCTTCGTCGGAGACCATTTCGATGATGCGCACATTGTGCTTGCCGCGGCGCAGCACCATGTACTTTTCGTCAATGATAAAGTTCTTGGTGTCCTGGGGGAACCACAGGTGCACGGGCGTGAAGTCGAGCTGGGTCAGCAGCATGCCCGGGTTGAGGGGGGCCGACCGGCCGGGCGCGGCGCCGACGTAGGCGCCCTTTTGGATGGCCACGCGGTTGCCCTCGGACACGCTGCCGACGAGGCCGGCGGCAAAGAGGATGCGGGCGACGCGGCCGTCCTGCAGCAGGGACGCCGGCAGCTGCAGGTCGACGCGGGGCGCATTGTTGAGCGTGGTGGGGACGCCGGCCGCGGCGTCGTACTCGCTCTTTTCGCTCTTTTCGGCAGTCTCCTCGCCGGCCGCCGACTCGGACACGACCACGACGCCCTTTTTGCGGGCGTACATGGCCTCGTGGCTGGCGCGGGCCTCGCGGGCCAGCTCCATGCCGTGCACGAGCGCAACGACCTCAAAGGCGAGCGCGTGCTGGGCGACGCGGCGGGCCGGGTCGGCGGCTTGTTCGCGCAGCAGGCCCTCGATCTGGGCCAGCGGCATAAAGGTAAAGAGCCGCAGCAGGCGGCCGACGTCGTCGTCGGGCCGGCGCACAAAGTAGCCGTACAGGTCAAAGACGGTCGTCTGGAAGCGGTCCAGCCAGATGGCGTTGCCGGCGCTCTTGCCAAACTTGACGCCCGCGCTGTCCGTCAGCAGCGGCACGGTGAAGCCCACCGGATCGTGCATCAGGCCCGACGGCATCTGCAGGGCCGGGTTCGGCTCCGAGGCCCGGATGATGCGGAACGCGTCGGTGCCCGTCACAATGTTGCCGTACTGGTCGCTGCCGCCAATCTGCATCTGCACGCCCTGCGTCGTGTACATGTGCCACCAGTCCCACGCCTGCATCAGCGGGTACGAAAACTCGCCAAACGACAGCCCGTCGCCCTCGGTCAGCTTGCGCTTCACCGAGTCACGTGACATCATCGGCCCCACGCGCATGCCGCTGCCCAGCCGCTGCAGCACCTCGAGCATCGGCAGCTTGTTCCACCAGTGCCCGTTTTGCAGCACGCCGCGCCGCCACGCCCACGTCTTCTCGTACCCGTACTGCCGCGCCAGCGCCTCCACGTTGACCCACAGCTTCTTGAGCTGGAAGTGAATCTTGATCATGTTCATGGCCGCGTCCGCGTTCTTGAGGCCCTCGCGGCTCTTGAGCCGGCCTGTCGGGTCGCCAATCCGACCCGTGGCGCCGCCAATCAGCGTCACCGCCCGGTACCCCCGCATGTACATCCAGAACAGCGGCATCAGCGGCAGCAGGTGGCCCACGTGCATGGACGGCGCCGTCGGGTCGATGCCCACGTACGCTCCCAGCCGCTTCTTTGTCAGCAGCGTCCGGATGTCGTCACGGTTTCTGCGTGGTCAGCCGGGAGCAGACAGGGGAAGAATCCGAGAAAATCAAAAAAAAAAGAAGAAGAAGCAAAATCAAAGACAGTCCCATGAACACCACTTACCCTGCCACATCCTTGACAAAGCCGCGCTCCTCAAATACGTCCCACATGGCCGTTTTCGTGCCGCTCTCAATCTCCCGAGCGGTCGCCTCCCACTCCTCTGCCGCATTGTCGATCTTGGTCTGGTACTTGGGCCCGTATTTGGCATTCCATTTGCCGGTGACGCCACGCTTCTGTGGCGCCCGCAGCAGCTGCTGTGTGCATTGCCGGCACAACGGCCGGCTGGGGCCCCCCCCCCTTCGTATTGCGATCGCAATCGACATGGCGCGGATCGACACGTGGGCTGCACAGAAAACCCGTCGAGCTGTCTGAGGCTGTCTGGTGAGGCTTCAACTTTTTTTTGTTCTAGCCTAACGCGCGATTGGCCGGCCTTCCTTACGTAATCAAACGGCTCGCCCGGCACGGATCTACCATTGTTCCTTCTCCAGACCGATGCTGCCGAACCCGTGCAGCCAATCAGGCACGTGCTTATTCACATCCTCGGGCCAATTCTGTGCTCGGTTCCCGGCTTCTTCCCTCTGCCCTGCGAGCATCGTCATTGTCTTTTTTTTATTTTTCCAACGCAATTACCTCCGCGACGCCGGCCCATTGACCACCCGGACACCTGCCTCGCCTCCCCGACGACTCTGTTCTCGTTTTCGCCGCTGTCGTGACGACGAGCACCTCCCACCCGGACCACCACACTCGCCCTCCATGGCTTCGATCATGCGCACATCCCTGCTTCGGCAGACGGCCGCCGTGGCCGCGCCCGCGTCGCGCCTCTCCGCCACCACCCGCTTCGGTCCGGCGTCCGTCCAGAACACGGCGCGCATTGCCGCCTTCCACGCCTCGAGCCGGCGAAACCTCCTCCCGCCCGGTCCTCGTATGTGTTTTCACGGCATCATGTTTCCGATCCACGAGAAGGCATTGCTAACCAGGTCGACAGAGGTCATTCACGGAACAGGTACACTTTGAAAGCGTGGAGTCCTGATTCCACACATGCATAGTCTAATCTCCGCCGCAGTAAACGATGCCGAGCCGATCCCGCACTCGAACCCCAGCCACGGCTCCTACCACTGGACGTTTGACCGGCTGGTGGCGGCCGGGCTGGTGCCGCTGACGCTGGCGCCCTTTGCGGCCGGGTCGCTCAACCCGACCATGGACGCGGTCCTGTGCGCGACGCTCCTGGTGCACACCCACATGGGCCTCAGCACAATCCTGGTCGACTACGTGCCGACGTGGAGCTACCCCGGCTGGCGCAAGGGCCTGACGTGGGCGCTCAACGCCATCACCGGCCTGGTGGGCATCGGCCTGTACGAGTTCGAGACAAACGACGTCGGCATCACGGAGCTGGTCAGTAAGCTGTGGAAGGCATAGACGGGGCTTGTCGGGCAAAGGGTGAGAGAGAGGAGGGGGGGAGACGGACGGGCAGACGGCGCAGGCACCCGGGCTTTGGGAATTTTAAGCACAAAGGGGAGGGGGCCTGGGAAAGACGACAGTCTGTCTGCATGCACAGAGCGAGAGGCCCGTGCCGAGACAGTTTTGCATAAACGACGACGGATCTCGGCCTTTTTTTCTCTCTCGCCGTGTGGGCGACCACCAGACATCTGAAGATGCAAATGGTGCCATGTTACAATAGTATTCAGCTTCAATAACGCTCTTTTGACCGCTGTTTTGCGTCCGCGATCGGTGGGGACGATCCCCCGATATCCGTCTGCACGGGGCTGATGAGCCGGAGCAAATCCACCGAACAGCGATGGTGAGGTCGAGCAGCGGCAGTTGGGGCGCTCGTCGCTGATTCGGTGTTATCGGGACAATTGGCTTGCCAATGTAAAGGTGAGATATCACGGCCCCTGTCCGATGACAAGTCGGCCACAGACATGGAGTAGCATCGGCGGGAGAACGAGGCAGGGGGG
>RQWE01000126.1:40099-61982 GCA_004028395.1 Leptographium galeiforme
GGGGGGGGGGGGGGGGGGGGGGGGGGCCGAGGTGTAGCAAGGCCCAACCTGATTGGTCCGAGATACTGCTGCAGGACAGACACCAAAAGCGGTTCTGTCATCGAACTAACCGGCCCTTTTCGGCCTTGTTTTTCCCTGCCAGAAACCCCACGATGAGCCTTGTAAGATACGAGCACAAGCACTACGTCGAATTAGTGCCTGGCACCGGAGACCGGTCAACCGGCCTTGTGTCGGGACCAACGAAGCCAGAGGTTACCGTAGGAGTAAGCTCTAGGCCTAGGCTCTGGCGCCTTTCAGCGCTAAAACACGATTAGCGCTTTCGACGGGGTAAGTCGCACTTGCAAAAGTATGGGTACAGGCAAGTATCGAAGAACCAGTAGAACCGGGGCCCTGAAACGGTACAAGCGGCGCTTCTCAACCTACGTCGTACTGCGTACGAGGGGGCAGGACCGAGCACCAGGCAATACCCCACGGGCAATGCTGCTCCACGATCAAGGCGATACAGAACGCCCGCGGCTAGGCTGCAAGGAGAGACGACAGGCCCTCTTCACCGCATCCAACAGATCGCGAGATTGCTTTATCAATGTTTGTCTACGAGCCCTCGTAAAGAAAGAGGGGGGCAAATCTCGGAGCGGACAACAGCCCCAAGTCTTCCCCTCCAAAAACCAAGGAACGACAAGACCCCCCCCCCCGGCCCCCAAAACCCGGTCGACTGGCGCCGGACCGTGTCAAATGAGCGTGCCTTTCCTCTTTGAGAACAGCCGCCGGTTTGTCTGGGTCTGCTGGGTCGCCGCCCCAAGAGCCCCAACTTCGGGTCTTAAAGGACCCTCCCCCAACGCCCTTGGAACACCAAGTAGAACATCCTCTCCGGCCAGACTTTAAGACTGCCCCCCCTCCGCTCTCCCTCCCCGGGTCCTCTTCTTTTTTTTTCCGGCATCCTGTTCTTGTTGTGTCTCGTCCAGCCATGTCGCATCGCCGGGACTCTGTCTCTAGCGAGGATGTCGCGACAGCCTCGGTGGCCTCGGCCGCCGCTGACGTCGATCACGACCTGTTTGCCGAGTGGGATGCCCTCAGTCTGCCGCCGCGCGAGGATGGCACGGGCGTGTGGGAGCACGTTTATGAGAATGGCCGTCGCTACCACCTGTACAAGCACGGCCGGTACCCAATACCGAACGACGACATGGAGCAGGACCGCGAGAACATGAAGCACCAGATGATGCTGGAGCTGACTGTATGTGTCTTTCAATCCTCCTCCTCGCGCTTTTTTTTTCTCGTGGACATCCGCTAATGTGTTCAGGGGGACAAATTGTTCTACGCCCCCATTGGCGATCATCCGCAGCGCATCTTGGACATTGGCACCGGCACCGGCATCTGGGCCATTGAGAGTCAGTCCCTGCATAACATATAAACATGCGTGCATACACAAACTAACCTACTCAGTGGGCGACATGTTTCCCGAGGCACAGGTGCTCGGCATCGACCTCTCGCCCATCCAGCCAGAGTGGATTCCGGGAAACGTCCGCTTCGTCATTGATGACTGCGAGTCTGAATGGGCTAACGGCTCCTGCTGGGATTTTGCCCACTTCCGCCAAATGGCCGGATTTCTTGCCGATCCGGACAAGGTCATCCAGACGACGTTTGAGTGAGTTTTGGAGTGTTATTTGCTTTCTCTTCTCGTATGTTTTTTTTCTCGTCTTAGTCTTTTCTTTTTCTTTTTCTTTTTCTTTCTTTCTTCTTTTCTTCTCTCTTCTCTCCACGTCTTCCGCTGACCCCCAGGCACCTTCGTCCCGGCGGCTGGATCGAGTTCCAGGAGCTGCATGGCTATCCCTTCTGTGACGACGGCACCATGCCAGCCACTGACCCCGTTATTGGCGTCTACGATCTCTTGCGTGATGCTCTCGAGCTGCATGGCATGAACAATGACAAGGCCTGCCAGCTTCGGGGCCCGCTTCGTCGCGCCGGATTCACCAACATCCAACTGATCAAGAAGAAGATCCCACTTGGTCCGTGGCCCCGCGATCATCTTCAACGGCGACTCGGCCTCTTTTTGCAAGCTGCCGTGCTCGACGTCCTGCCCAGCATCATGGCCCGTCCTATCGCCGACCTGGGCGTGACCCGCCTCGAGCAGGAGGTCTGGATGGCCAAGTTCAAGCGCAGCCTCAAGGACCCGTCCGTCCACCGCCATTTTAATTTTTACTTTTGGTATGCCCAAAAGCCGGAGCCGTGAGCTACAGGATCCGGACCTTTGAAACTACGCCATAGAAAAGCGGCCTTGGCTTGCATGTCAAGATCCAAAACCTTGCACAAGAGACACAACGCCGACCACGAGCCTCTTTGCGCTTCCGCGAGCCCGTCAAGACACACGCAGAGCCGTGTCGTGCCGTCCCATCCGAACTGCGCTGCTTTGAGGTCCAAGAGGGCAGGGCATCGAGCGAAAGGGACGAAAGTCGGTGCTTGAAAGCGACACAATTGGCCGGCACAACTTACTCGCACACAGAGCGAGTGTTCTTGTTACTGTATATATCAAAGATACTGCTTCTAAAGTAATACCCCGGTTCTTAGCCATGCCATTAGCCCCCTCTAGATTACAGATTTAGAAATTGAAAGGACAGTAATCACGCGAGACACACAAACGCACAAAAGTCAATGGAATCAGGGACTCTACCGGCCACCGCAAGGGTAGAGAAACCGAAGAAAAACAAGTATGTCTGACCGACGGGGTGGTTGTTGTTGCCAGTGCGAAACTGGCGACTAACAATGGAGTGCGAAGAAACTGCTGGTGTAGAGAGGTCATCTGCAACTGGCTCAAAGGTCAAAGTTTGATGAAGAAAATCATCTCTGTTTGCGGAGAGCAATGAGTCTAGCCGGTTAGGAAGAACTAATTTGATGTTGCCTGCTGGATCCGGCCACCATTCTGATCCGTCTTCATTCACATGCACTTTTTTACATCGTCGTTGAACTTACTAAGGACCGGGACTTTAAGGCCGTAGTGGCGTGACAGCGCCCTCCGTTTGCTAGTCTGGGCGATCTCGACGGGCTCTCGGAAGGAGGACCCTAACGTCGCGGAGCCACCGCAGGTCGTGGTCCAGGCTGTGGTCGGGTTGCAGTGACCAGTTGGCGGATGCTAGTGCAACCACAAGAACAACGTCATTGTTCCCCACGGGATCACGATCGACAAGCCTTTGCCGGTTCAGGTACTCCGAAAGATACTCAACCATTGGCTAGCAAAGATGACGGCCTGAAGAAGTTGTTGGAAGGGAGGCTGGAGGGATTGGGGGGGGATTTGCGCATCACCCGTGGCAAGTGATGGTGTTTAGCGAGCCTGAACAGGCTCAATCCTCTCCGTAGGACTGACGAAATAATATAGAACAACTGCCGGTGCCGATCCCTTCATACACGCGACAGTTTGCAAAAGGCCCCAAGCAGCTGCAGCAAGCCTTGCGAGCCTGTTCTGCGTCGTCGCCAACAAGCGTTACAAGGCCGCCTCAATGTTGCAGGATCGCCTTAGATCGACCTGCGCCGTGGAGGCCCGGACTCGTATTGGCAGCGTGCTGCGGTGCAAAGTCTGGGTCGTCCTGTCCTCATCGTCGGGCTTGTGTATGGCTCGGTAGTGCAGGCTGGTGTCTCTGGCTCCTTTGGGGCTCCCGTTCCCATATCGACTTGCCGTCGGCTCTTTCACCATGATGTCGCCTGCGTTCTTGTCATGGAAGTCGAGCGTTGTGATCGAGTTGAAGTAAAGGGAGATGGTCTAGAAAGAACACAAAGGAAGAAATAAGGTTAATGAGAGGATATTAAGAGGTTAAGTATAAAGCGCTGGCAGAACAAAGTGTGCAGATGAAAAGAAAAGATGGAAGAAGGTGGAGGACGATTAAACAAATATCGAAAAAGGAAGGTACGAAGGAAAGCACGAAGTGAGAAGGTAGCCTGTAACACACGTCTGTTTTTTCACCTGATGCCGAGCCCTACTGAGGCATAAGACAGTGCTAAAAGAAAAGAAATAGACTACATTGCGAATCATCATCCTATATTGGCGGCCAGACATGAAAGTTAAGACAGTCGTAGACCAGCATGGCTGCGGGACATGGCGAGGGCTCGAGAAAGGCGGTACCAAGGCAGGATCAGTAGGGTTGCAGCTTTTACTACGGCTCCTTGGTGACCGGTTAGCGACTCGTTGCTGTGCTCCATCGGTCCTACATTCTGCCGTCCGAGTTGTATCATAGCTAATTGCGAGTACGAGTAATCCGCCGTGATACCGCCTTTGGTCAACGCCAGCCCGTGGACTGCGCAATTCACTTCAACCGGAACCGCAATGAAGTCATGTTCACTCTCGCTCGGGACACCAGCACAATGCATTCAGAGAGCCACCTCACCAAGGCCCAACGGCTCACAGTCCTGGCAGCAAAACCCGATTGAGCGGTCGGCTGACCTGCGAAAAGTGCTGCAGAAAGGCGTCGATATCCGCGTCCCGCTTGTCCAATGGCGTGGCTTGATAGTGATCCAGCAGGGCATGGCACAGCTGGCATGCCCACCAGGCACGTCCGACCTGCCGGCTTGGCACTCGTAGGGGCTAGTGTTTCGTGATCTCGTGCGCGCCATGACGGCCTCGATCGGGGTCGGCGCCCGTTGCGAGGAGGTGGCGCACCGTGATCTCGGCCAGCTCCTGATTTGCCTTCCAGCTGGCTGCTGGGAGTGAACAGGAAATGTTCCCTCAGCTCACTGCTCGCCCGGCATGCCCGTCTGGCTGCAGTAGGCGGGCAATTTCGATCAGCGCCCACGCCGACGCCCAATCCACGGTAGAGCGGAAAACCCGGCCAAAGAGGCCGCCCGAAACGATTGCGCCGTGGCGGACATGCGTCTCGACCATCGCCAGCGGCGCCAGGGTGCGGCGGGTGTCGCGCGTAGGGAAAACTCGAGCAGATCGGCCGCGTCTGCGGCGACGTATCCAGAGGCCATGAGCCCCTCCACCGACTCGGCATGCCCGAGCAGGCACGCCAGGCGGGCGACCGACATAGTGCCCTGGGGGGGGGTAGACGCAGAGCAAGGGCACGATGGGGTTGGCATGCCGGGCAAGCAGCAAAAGCGCCGTGGACAGCTGGTTCCCCAGAACCGCCAGGTGGAGTGCAGTGGCCTCTGGCGGCCTCATCAGCACGTCGACAGTCGCCCCGTGTCCGAGCAGCCAGGCGACAACATCGTCCAGGCCCTTCCATGCAGCCATGTGAAGAGGTGTCAAGAACAGTGTTTGGAGCTGTATTGCGACATCGTACGGAAGGGGGCATTGCCAAGAACCAGAGATGGGAGACGCCAAGTCCACAATTGCACTGGGTCTTTGACAGATGTCGAGGACGCCTTGGTCGAGGCAGCAGAGCCGCGCAGTCTTGTCGAGCATGGCCAACGCCCTGGCTTTTGTCTTGGGCTGTTTTGCATGGGCTAATTCCACCGCCCACATCAGAGCCGATCTGCCGCTGCCGTCTTTTGGCGGCAAGGCATGCAGACGGTACAAGACCGGCTCTACCAGGGCCTGATACGCGTGACTGGCACGACTGAGCTGCGCCAGGTCGTGCGGCGTGGCGTGCTCGCCAATCAGAAAGACCAGCTCGACCGGAAGCTTCTTCATCGGGGGATATGACTGCTCTGGAAGAGGGAGGACAGACAACAGCAGCGATCTGAATATCAGTGCGACACGCCGGGCCACAAGGTGGCCTGTGCACCGTTCAACGGCTGTACACTACGTTGTGAAGCAGAATTAACTACTTCCGACACCCTCAGGATCGCGGTGGGAGTTTGGCGTCCTATTGTACCGGAGCTTCATGCTGCTCTGCTTCGTCGAATAAAAGGACAACCGTCAAACCAATCAAAGGTTGGGTGCTGTCTGTCGTGAGCAGGCCCAAAACCTAAATGTTTGCTGACAAATCCACCGTCAGCCACAGCGGGCCCAACTCGCCACATTCCACGGCCGCTAAGATCCCTAAAGCGACAACCTCCATCGCCGCTCCATTCAGCTAAACGGTCCCAAAGCACAACCACGTCCCATCGACCACCGCAAGACCCGAGAAACCCGCGACACTCGACCAGCCCCGGCTCCGCACACGGGGGCCACTGTGGGGACCCAGCCCCGGACGCCATGGCCACGCAAACACAGACAGTTGCCCACACGGCGGCGGGCGCGAGCGCGACCGTCTCGTCCGCCTCGGCGTCGGCGTCAGCTACAGCAACAGCATCGGCATCGGCATCGGCAGCTGCTGCGCGACGGCTAGCTGACAGCCTGCTAGCACACGCCCAGACGCCCTTTTCCTTTTCCTTTACGCCCTTTTTGCAAACGACCTACCACCACGGCCTGTCGGCGGACCGGCCGATCTGCAAGGCCTACAGCGCCGGCCACTGCCCGCTGGGCCCGCGCTGTCCCGAGCGACACGTGTCGGCCAGTGGCAGTGGCGGCGGCGGCGGCGGGCGCGAGGGCGGCTTCAACTCGCTCGTGTGCAAGCACTGGCTGCGCGGCCTCTGCAAAAAGGGCGAGGGCTGCGAGTTTCTGCACGAGTACAATCTGCGCAAGATGCCCGAGTGCAACTTTTACCTGCGCAACGGCTTCTGCAGCAACGGCGACGAGTGTCTGTACCTGCACATTGACCCGCGCAGCAAGCTGCCGCCCTGTCCCGACTACGACAACCGCGGCTTCTGCGAGCTCGGCCCGCGCTGCCCCAAGAAACACGTCCGCCGCACCGTTTGCCCCTGCTACCTCGCCGGCTTCTGTCCCAACGGCCGCTCCTGTCGCGACGGCGCCCACCCCCACTGGTCCCCCGTCGCCGTCGTGGCCGCCGCCGTGGCCGCTGCCGAGGCCGAGGCCGCCGAGAATGCCGAGGCCGCCCCGGTCGACGGCGAATACGATCCCGCCGGCTACGGCGGTGACCCCAATGCCGGCGCAGAAGAGGACCGCTTCCACAACCAGCACGCCGAAGGCGACGACGACCGCGGCGGCGACCGCCACAATTGGCAGAACCGCGGCGGTGGATTCGATAGCAAATTCGGCGGTGCCGGTCGATGGAGGGGCCGCGGCGGCAGCGGCATGGCCGGCGGCGGCATACGCAGCTTCCGAGGACGGGGACATTAGGAGTCGAAAAGTGCGTTGGCCCATACAAGTCTATTGAAGCGCGGCCCACTTGGCGGAAGGCTGTTTCCTCCGTACTATATAAGTGTACGTATATGTATGTTTCCATGAGTGTAGAAAAAGGGACAAAAGGGAAAAAATTGCCAACAGAGAGTTGAGAGAAAAATAGGCTTTTGGCAGTCGTTACAGCAAGGAAATGAGGAGTGAATGTGGGAGGGGGGTTTCTTGGGTCTGGCCCTGGTTCTGCCTCAGCTCAGGGCCAGTTCCCCCTCCATGCCGGTCGTCGCGTCGTCTCGTCGTCGCTGTCGCTAAAACACGCTTTCAAAATGCCGGCTGGCTCTAGCGCCAGATGTGTGAGTCGGCCACAGCCTCCTCGGCTGAGACGGCCACGAAGCCACTGGACGCGAGCTGCTTTTTGCTGCCGCGACGCGCCGGTGTCAACGAGATGTCGCTCGCCGCCGTCGACACGACAGACGCGTTCGGCATCGGCACCGCCGACGGCGGCGGGGGCGGGGTGTACAGCGCGGCCAGGCCCTCGACCTTGCGCACGCCCATCATCCAAGCGACCAGGCCGCGCGGCATGAAGCTGCCGACGAAACCGTACAGGTCGGCACCGAGGCCGACGCGCACAACGCTGCTCGTATTGGAGCCGTCGATCACGTCATAGACGGCGTGGTGCAGGTCGTGCATGGCCGTGCCGCGCAGCCCGCGGATCGCCCGTCCGCTGCCGAGGGCCGACGTGCTCTGGGCCGTGAAATTGCGGCCGTACACGTGGCGCGCCGGCTCTGACCAGGCCAGCGTCTCGACCACGGCCGGCGGCGGGATCCGCTTGTTGCCGACCGGCTGTGCGGCCGCGCTGCGTGGCGCCGGTGCAAAGCCGGAGAAATCAAACGTGCCGAGCTGGATGTGCGTCACCGGGATGGCCAGCGGACGCAGCTCCGCAGCCAGCACCTCGGTGAAGGCCGTCAGGGCCGAGCACACCGTGGCCTCGGGTGCGTGGAAGGGCGGGTTGACCGACGAGATGATGGACGGCGTGAAGACGAGCACCTTGGGCGGAGGCGGGATGCGGTCGGGCGGCGGCGGTTTGGCGGCGGCGGAGGCGGTGGAGGCAGACGCAGCGGTGGGACTGCTGGCGTCGGCGCTCTTGGCACTGCTGCCAGCGCTGCCGACGCTGCCGATGCTGCCGATGCTGCCGATGCCGCTAATACCGGCACTGCCAATATTGGCCAGGGTCAGGGAGGAGGCGGCCGAGAGCAGCGACGGCGGCGGCTTCTCGCCCGGCTGCAGGGCGGTCCGGGCCGTCAGGAGTGGCAGGAGAGCCTGTATGGAGAGGATGGGATGCAGGAGGTGGGTGTTGAACAGGTCGGCGAAGTTGGACGGCGGGATGGTGGCGATGGGCGACGTCTGGTAGTTGAGGGAGGGGATGAGGATGACGGCCGTGAGCATGAGGTGGCTTTTCCGAGCGCCGGGCACGGCGGCGTGGGGAGAGTGCAGGTATAGGGCGAAGCGGTCGAGGGCGGCACTGGCGCTGGCGGACTGGGTTGTTAGTAGGGGTCCGAAAAAAGAAGAGCAGAATGAAAAAAAAGAAAAAAAAAAGAAAAAAGGAAAAAAAGAAAGTAACGACAAAACATACATCTGTAATGTCCAGAGACAGCGGCCGGATGTCAGGGCGGGACATTTGGCGGACAGCATGCTCCTCCTCGGCCGAGCCGCAGATGACGTAGATGATGAAGCCGCGGCGCTCCAGGTCGAGGGCGAGCGACTGGGTGACGGGCAGGGCCGGCGAGGCGGCAATGATAATGACCTCGCAGCGGGCCCCGTTGCGGGCCCGCCGTGCGCGGCGACGCTTGCGGGAGGACTGGACGTGGCGGACGCTGCGGTAGGTAACGGTGCCGACGGTGAGGGCCATGAAGGCGACGAGGACGCGGTGCCGCAGCAGCCAGTCCTGGGCCCGCTCGTAGAGCGTCAGGTTGGCGGGCATGATGACCGGCACGGGCGGCGGCAGACGTGGCTGTGGCAGGTTGGCCCGGACGGCATCGGGCAGCCAGGTGGCCGAGGCGAGACGGTCTCGCACGACGTCGGCCACGCGGTCAAAGTTGTCGTCCATGTATCCGGCAACCTCACCCGAGTATCGGCGGACCTCGGCAACGGCGGAGGTGAGCTGTGGTAGGTTAGTCGAGGTTTGAGGAGAGAGGAGGAGAGGAGGAGGCACAAGAAATGAGAGGGCTGAATCGACAAGTGAGAAAGAGGCAAAAGTGACAGGAAACGGTCAGGGGACCAGAGACGAGAACAAGGATGTAGACGACGACGACGGACACGAAACAGACGAGAAGGACGCAGTCGAGCACACAACTCGACAGAAAAAATGAATGGCGAAAAATGTCCAACCACAGACAGCTGTCGGGTTACGTACCGCGTCCATATATGGGGATTCGTCGCCCGACATATTGGCGACCACACAAGACCCAAGAGAGGAAAAAAAAAACAGCCGGTCAGTCCGAGAGTTGGTCCTGCAGAGAGATGCACCCAACGGCCGGTCGAGATGCAGGTGTGCCCGTCTGGTGCCGGGGGCCGGTTGTGAGAGGAAAGGCGGTGGAACAGAGCCTGAATCCGGGCGGTTGGGCAGAAAAAAAGACGGAGCACGAAGAGAAAAAGGGGGGTCCACTGCGCGTAACTACTCAAAGTAAGGATGCAGAGGGGACGGTGGCGCCTTCCGTCGTGACAGCATGGCAGTCTAACGCGATGCGGCAACACTCACCGCCGGCTTATGGGGCTGGTGGCGGGCGACATTTGGCGAGCGGCTCGAGAACACGAGACCATGGAAGCATGACAGCCCGGACGAGGGCCGTTTTCGAACCCAGTGCGATGCAGGGCCTGGTTTGGCGTCGCGGTGGGCGTGGTGGGACTCGAGGCTGCTCCGTGCTGTTTTTCTACCGTCCAACGGCGGGCCAGACAGCCTGCCACCACACGCGCTAGAGCCCTTCTGGCGTGGAGGGTGGGGTGACGGGGGGATCCTTCCCAATTAGGCCGTCGTCGTCATTGTGTTTCCAGCTGGACGAGCTAGATGAAGATAAGGATGGGAGAATTCCCGCTCGACAACAAGATTGCTTCAGGGCGGCGAGGCTCGCAACTTGGGAGGAACACGCGGGCATTGGGCGTTTGTTGAAGAAGAGCAGGATCTAATAATCACTCAAAACAGTCTTTTCGGTTTTCGGTTTTCGACGTCTCGGCGTCTTTCGATCACAGTCTTTTGAGAAAAACAACTGCCTCGACCTCTTCGCCAGCCATGGTTGCGGCAATCGGCCGCTGGGCGGCTGTGGCGGCCCTGGTCTCGCTGGCGACCGCGACCGGCGTGCAGGTGCTCCTCTCTTCGAACGACGACGTGTCCCCCGCCGGCACCCACGCGGCAACACAGCTCAACTTCTCGTCGACGGCGCCTCATCTGTTCGCGTCGGCCTACGGGCTGCTGCAGCAGTGGTCCAACACCATTTTCCCCAACGGCCACTCGCTCGCGGCCTGCACGGTTCCGGCCTACACGCTGCTGTACCACGGACGGGGCGGCCAGGACGAGGACGAGACGCCGGCGAGCCCCGAGTGGCTGGCGCTCGACCTGGAAATGGCCTATGGCATCATGGGCGCGTCGCAGAACTCGCGCATGCTCACGTACCAGACGACGCGGCCGGTGCGGCTGCTGTATTTTGACGGCGAGTCGGCCACGCTCATGGGCCTCGGCCAGCTCGACTCGCAGATGCTGGTGCTCTATGGCAACGTGAGCGGTCCGGCGACAGAGTCCGGCCCCGGCTCCGGCCCCCTCGGCGACGAGTATTTGCGCGCGCGCAACCTCTGCGCGTGGCTGGCCCGCACCGGCCTGCGCCGCCGCGGCTGGGGCTTTGAGGGCGTCGTGCGCATGAACGCCGGTTTCGAGGTCATCTGGTGCGACTTTGAGAGCGACAGTCTGCGGCTGGTCGGCCAGCTCAACGTGACGGCGCCGCTGGACCGCGAAGAGACGGACATCCAGACGGAAATGGAAGCAGAAACGGAGGCAGAAAAGGAGGCTGTCGCCACCACAGTGCCCTACTACAGCTTGCCGCCCGTGCCGACACCAGTCAGCCTGACGGCTGGCCCGCCTGGCCCGCCCAGTTGGCACGGCCCCGACAATGGTGCTTCCGGCGGCCGCGAGCCCTTTATCGAGGCACAGGAATGGGGCTGGTTCGAGAGCGGTGCGTGGCACTACGGCTCGACGCGTGCGGGGGCCGGTGCCGGCGAGATGCGCATCCGCATCGACAGCTGTGCCATCTTTAGCTTCTACGCCCCGCAGTTTTCCGACAGCGAGCTGGCGCTCGCCCGCGCCGCTGACGAACGCCAGTCGCTCAACCTGACGGCCGACGGTCTCTGGCCGGGCCCCAGCGCCACGGGGAGCCGCTCGCAGGCGCTCCGCCAGTTGGCGCGGCGGCGGCGCTTCCACCACCTGGGCAACGCCACCGAGACGGAGGCGTTGGCGATGCGGGAGCGCGTCGAGCAGTCGCTGGCCGGGCTGCTGAGCGGCGACGTGGCGTGCTCGGGTGCCGAGTGGAAGCCGATGATGGCCGAGATTGTGCAGCGTCTGGCCGGCCACCTCAAGACGATGGAGCGGCTGCTTGAGGGGCCCGGGGTGGGGGCCAATGCGACGGTCACCAGCGCGTGGCTGCAGCATCTGCGCGCCCAGAGCCACATGTTTCTGGTCGGCTACCTCGAGTACCCGTCGCGGGCGGCGGTCGATGCCGACGTGGCGGGCGTGTGGCGGCCGCACTCGCCGCTGTTTGACCGCACGCTCGCTCTGTGTCGGTACCGGTACACGCGGCTGCTCGTGGGCGAGGGCGGGACAGCCATCTCGCCCGAGGAGGCCGACATGCGCTGGGCGGTCGAGGAGACGTACGGGACGCTATGCACGGAGCTGCTGACCATCGGCTTCGGCATCGAGCAAGCGTGGGCCGAGGAGCAACGACAGCCCAGGGTGGGAGCACGCGTGGACAAAGACGACGACGACAGCCTGGAGAGCCTCCGCAGCGGCTGGGCCGACAGGCTGGCGGAGCTGATTGCGTGGCTTGGCTGGGAGGGCGAGTTTCTGGGATGTTCGCGGGTGTGCGAATGGGACGAGCGGTGCTTTATTCCCATGTGGCCGCTGATGAGCCGTGAGTGGGGACGGGGAGGTCGACGGTGGGGACACGGAGGCGGAGGCGGAGGTGGACCGGGTGGGCCGGGTGGGCCAGGAGGCGGTCGGCGGCCGGACGGTGACAACAGGCGGCCGGGTGGACGGGGTGTAGGACCGGGTGAAGGACTTGAAGGACCAGGTGGAGGGCCAGACGGACCGGGTGGAAGACCAGAAAGACCGGGAGGACCAGATAGACCAGGCGGAGGACCAGGTGAAGAACCCGGTAAGGGACGGCGACCCGGTGGCCGGTGGCCTGGCTTTGGACGGTCACCAGACATGATGGGCGACGAGACGGACCTCTGGGAGCCCAAGTGCATCAAGGCGTGGTACCGAGTGTAGTTTCTGGCTTATTTCGGGGATGTACATGTACAGTAACATTTTGTATCATTTAGAAGCGACACAGACGGTCGGATAGAGCTGTTGTATTTTGTATTCCATTTTGCTTGCTCAGACGGCCGTGACAAACGACCGGAGGGCGAGGGCGACGTCGCCACTGTGCTGGCGCAGCAGATCGGTGGCCTTGGCGTGGGACAGATCGAGCTCGTTGGACTGACGGTCAGCTGACATTGACACTGGGCACAAGTCACACACAACAGGCACAAGAGGCACGTACCAGCAGAGTCAGGTCCTGGGGGCTGAGCTTGGCCTTGGCGGGGGCGTCGGCGATTCTGAGCGACTTCATGGCCTTGCTGGCGGCGTCTTGGAGGTGCTTGTCGTCGGCAGCGGCCGGCTTGGCGTCGCTGTTGGCCATGGCGAGGGCGCGGAGGAGGATCGGAGGGGAGGCAGAGGAGACACGAAGCGAGACGAAGCAAGACGGAGACGAGGCGGAGGAAAAGGCAGGAAAGAGGACGGGGAGTTCTTTCCAGCAAAAGCGGTCTAGCGGGGCCGGTGGATTGGGCCGTGCGATTGGCCAGACGGACCTGCCATGTTAAAGATCTTTTGAGTCACAGCACCTTCCCAAAGAGAACAGGCCAGACAAGACTCGAGTCGTCAGATTTTGAAAGACGAGTCTAGTCGAGTTTTTGGGGTTTTGAGACTTGAGGGGGGACACATTGGCCGGAAGCGACTCTTTGTCTTTTGTTTCTTTGTGGTGTTTTACGTTTTCGTTTTCGTTCTTTTTTTTCTCTTCGTTACGCCTTCACGCCACGTCGTCACCTCTCTTCCTCACACCCACCATGGCCCCAACCCCCAAGGACTGGACGCCGAGCTCGTGGCGGTCGAAGCCGGTGCGGCAGAGCCCCGAGTACGCCGACGCCGAGGCGGTGGCCAAGGCCACCGCCGAGCTGCGGCGGCTGCCGCCGATTGTGCACGCGCGCGAGGTCGACCGGCTGCGCGCGCACCTGGCGTCGGTGGCGGCGGGCGAGGCGTTTCTGCTGCAGGGCGGCGACTGCGCGGAGCTGTTTGACTACTGCGAGGCCGGCGCCATCGAGTCCAAGATCAAGCTGCTGCTGCAGATGAGCCTGGTGCTCGTGTGGGGCGCCGACAAGCCCGTGGTGCGCATCGGCCGCATGGCCGGCCAGTACGCCAAGCCGCGGTCGAGCGCGGTCGAGACGCTGGCCGACGGCAGCGTGGTGCCGTCGTTTCGCGGCGACATTCTCAACGGACACGCCCTGGCCGAGCGCGCCCTCGACCCGGCGCGGCTCGTGCGCGCGTACCAGCACTCGGCCGCCACGCTCAACTACGTGCGGGCGGCGCTGGCCTCGGGCATCGCCGACCTGCACCGGCCGCTGGACTGGGACCTGGGTCACGTGCGCGATCCGGCGCTCCAGCAAAAGTACTCGGCGGCCGTGCGGTTTCTGCGGGACATGCTGCGGTTCATGCACACGATCGGCGCCGACCGCGACGACCACAAGCTCGACACGGTCGACCTCTACACCAGCCACGAGGGCCTCGTGCTCGAGTACGAGGAGCCGCTGACGCGCGCCGTCGGCGACGCCCACTACGCCACGTCGGCGCACTTTCTCTGGATCGGCGACCGCACGCGCCAGGTCGACGGCGGCCACGTCGAGTATTTTCGCGGCCTCGCCAACCCCGTCGGCGTCAAGGTCGGGCCCTCCACGCCGCCCGCCGACCTGCTCGTCCTGCTGCGCCTCCTCAACCCCGACTGCGCCCCCGGCAAGGTCACGCTCATCACGCGCTACGGCGCCGACCGCGTGCGCGAGCTGCTGCCCGCCCACATCCGCGCCGTCGAGGGCAGCGAGTACCGCCGCTGTGTCGTCTGGCAGTGCGATCCCATGCACGGCAACACGCGCACCACGGCCGGCGGCATCAAGACGCGCCACTTTGCCGACATTGTGGCCGAGCTGCGCGCCACGCTCGAGGTCCACACCCAAGAGGGCAGCTACCTCGGCGGCGTCCACCTCGAGCTCACCGGCGACGCCGTCACCGAGTGTCTCGGCGGCAGCGAGGGCCTCGACGAGGACGACCTGTCGACCAACTACACGTCCTTTTGCGATCCGCGTCTCAACGAGAAGCAGGCCCTGGAAATGGCCTTTCTCATAGCCGACCACTACCGCGAGGCGAGGAGGGACGAGGAGTAATTACCTGCCGTACCGCTCCCGGCTCTCACAGTGGTCCGTCTCCGCTGCCAACCAGTCATGGGGCTTTAATCGTGGAGGCATCAATTCGTGCCCAACACTCTCGTAGGTCAACCCAACACAAGTTACACAAAAGTCCCGTGTCTGCACGCGGAACAACGCCGCTATCCAAAAAAAAGATCCTTTAGAGTCTGGCCATTTTTGCCTGGCCATTTTGCCCTTGCCTTTTTTTTTTTCGTTTTTGCCTTTACCCTTTTCCCCCCTTGCCGTGTCCACCGCGCCTCTCAAAACGGCGTGTAAATGTTCAACAACCCCCAGATGCTGTTCGTGGCAAAGTCGCCCTCAAACTGCCACGGCACCGATGTCCCGCCAATCGATGTCGCCGCCGTCGCCGCTGCGGCTGCCGCGGCTGCCGCGTCCAGCTCGAGTCCGCCCTCGACGGGTGATGCGCCGTCGACACGGCATGGCGCGCTGCCGCGGCCGTTGTCGTTCTCGACGGGGTTCCCTCTGCCGTCCTTGGCTGGATCCTGATCCTCCGTCGCGTTCGCGTCCGCGCCCCCGGTCGCAGAAGTGATCATGTTCGCGTCTGCAGCACCCATAATGCCGTCGGGAACCCCACCCACTCCGGCGACCTCGTCCCCGGCGCCGTCGGCCCACGCCGGCAGGGCCGCCGTCCCGTCGCTGACGCCCATGAGGACGTTGTAGGTCAGGTCGCCCGTCGGGCAGATGGGCTGGAAGGACGTCCAGTCGAAGCCGTCGGGAAAGATGGCGGCCAGGTCGGCGGCCTCCTGGTCCGGGCCATAATTGTCCTCGAGCGTGCCGCTGTCGTCGTCCCCGGCCTGCAGCGCCGGGTCCAGCGGCAGCGGCGCCGTCGGCAGCGTTGCCGCCGCCGCCATGGCCGCGCCAAACACGTCGCTGAACGCGCTGGCCGTGCTGGACGGGCCCGAGGCCGCCGAAAATCCGCCGGGGGTGACTTCGTGGTGCGAGGACGCCGACGAAGCCGAGGCCGAGGACACGGCGGCGTCGGCGGCGTCGGACTGCTCTTGAGGGCCCCGAGACGCCGGTGGCAGGGCCGAGCTTCCGTCTTGCAGACTCGGGTCGATATTCTGCAGCGTGAGCGGGTCCACGGGCGCGGCCGCGTCGACGGCGGTGGTGCCGCAGGTCTCGAGAAAGGGGATGCCGAGGGCCTTGCGCAGCCGCAGGTAAATGGCCTGCAGCACGCCGAGGCCGGAGCGCGCCAGGGTATAGTGGTCGGCCATGCGCACAAAGCGGTCGACGGACCAGCGAAAGTGCTGCACGGCCGCCGGGACCAGGGCCGGGTGCTCCTTGGGGAAGAGAATGTAGATGGAGGCCATGAGCACGAGCGAGTCAAACGTGCCAAAGAAGAGCGAGAAGATGCGGTACTGATGCGGCTGCAGCTGCGAAAAGTGCACGCGCTGCATCTGCAGCATGGCCAGACAGGCCCGCAGCGCCTCGGTGCGGCTGCGGGCCCGCGTGAAAATGTAGTGGCGGTGCAGCGCGATAAAGTTGAACGTCGTCACCTGCGGCATCGCCACCCGCACCGCCGGCAGCCAGTGGCACTCGGGCAGGTCGTCGAAGCGCCGGTCCGGATGGTCCAGCCGCAGAAACGCCGGCACGTCCGCCTCGATCCGCAGCAGCTCCTCGTGCAGCGCGTCGACCTCGCCAAAGTCCCGCGGCGCCGGCCCCTGCTTCTCCAGCTCGAAAATCTTGCGCAGCGGCGCAATCGACCGGAAGCCCACAATCGCCCGCGTCAGCGGCGTCGGCGGGTCGTCGTCGCCCCGCGCCTGCACCGGCATCGTCGCCCGCTCCGCCAGCGTCCGCGGCAGGATGCTGTCCACCGGCAGCACCGTCTCGGCCGACAGGTCCACCGTCGTCGGCCGGCCCAGCACCGCCGCCATGTGCAGGTCCCAGCTGACCAGCGTCATCCACATCCGCCGTCGGCTCTGGATCTCCCACTCGTTCTCCAGCACCGCCTCCGCCGTCTGCGTCCACGGCTTCGGGTCCAGGCCGCGGCGGTGCAGCCCAATCTCCTGCGCGTCCCGGATCGCCGTCCCGATGGCGTGCCACTGCGAGGTTCGCGTTAGCTGTCTGGACACTGGTAAGGCTGACCGAAAACCCACCGCCTCCGTGATCAAAGCCACGTATTTCAGAAACGCCGCCCGCAAAAATCCCGCCAGCACCGTCGTCAGCGCCATCTGCCGCTTGCCCAGCAGCGCCAGCACCGCCATGCCCGCCTCGCTGTAGTCCATGGCCACGCCCTCGAGCGTCGCGTTGGCCGGGTGTCGCAGCGCGTCAAACGTCGTCGCCGGCTCCTCGGCCGGCAGCACCAGCAGCCCGATGGCCAGCACCTGGAACAGCAGCGCCGGGAACGCCCGCAGATCCGGCGACAGCTGGTGCGGGCCCTGCAGCGACCCAAACGGCCCCGTCGCCACCTCGTTCCAGTCGGCCAGCCGCTTGCGGAACACGTCCTCGTCGAGCGGGTAGTAGTGCCAGTTGAAGTCGTGAAAATACGCCGCCACCAGCCGCTCAATGTACGGCCGCGACGGGAGCTCGCGGACGAGCGTCTTGTACCGGTCGGCCACGCCATACGGGTCGCCGGCCGGCGTTGCTCCGAGTCCGACGACACCGCTACCGGTGGGCCCGTGGGGCTGCTGCGACTGCAGGTATTGCTGCTCGGCCAGCGCCGCCGCCTCGGCCGCCGTCGTCGTCACGATGCCCGTGCCGCTGTCTTCCACCAGGCTGCTGAGGCTGTCGAGGCCCCCGAGGCCGCCCAGCCCCCCCAACCCGTCGCCGTGCGACTGCACCCGCTCGCCCTCGCCCTCAATCTTGCGCAAAAAGCCCAGCGTGTTGTCGGCCGCCGCCGCGTACCCAAAGCCCGTCGCCTTGGCCGGCAGGCTGCCGCCGCCCTCCTGCAGCGCCCGGCCGTACGTGGCCGCCTCAATCACCCGCATGTGGTGGCGCTCGTGCGACATGGCCGTCGTCTCATAGTGGCAGCTGGCCTCCATCTTGCGCTCGATACACGCCCGGCACGGCATGTTGCGGTCACACTTTTGCTTGCGCCGGTGGCACTCCGCACACGACACCACCCGCCGCTTGCGCTTCCTCGGCGGGCCCAGACTGCCGTCCTCGGCCACCTCGAATCGAACCGCCGGCGGCGAGGTCGACGATGCGCCGTGTTCGCCATGTTCGCCATGTTCGCCATAGTCCCCGCCACGGCCCGCCACCTCCGCGCCCGTGCTCGCCTGGCGCTTCGCCGCCCGCATACTCATCCTGTCTCGCTCCCCCCCCGAATTCGCCGTGTGTCCGTCCTCGCGTTCTTCTCCTCGTCCCCCCCCCCTTTTTCGTCTCTTGGCTCGTCCTCGACGCCTCTTTGCGAATTGGCCGTTCAGAGGCAATTGGCAAAACGGCAAAACGACAAAAATATCGGGGTAGCGTCGGCAATACGCTATCGTCACAGCGGTGCCCGCTAACGGCGCTCGTCGTCGTGCTCGTCGTGCTCGTCGTGCTCGTATCGGCGTCGTGGTGTCCGCTCGACAAGGGAAAAATCACCACAATTCTCTCGTGCCAGCAAAGGTGGCTCGACCAAGAAACCTGGCGGGGAAGGTGCGCAGTCACCAGTTGCGAAAAAAGCACTTGCCGTGACTGGTTACTAATGAGACGAACCAAAATAAGGAAGCAGCAACCCCACCCCACCTCGCTGCTCTGCAAGCTCGCTTTGGGCTCGCTACCTGATCTTGGCTTATCTCCGGGCCCGCATTCTCCTACGCTTTTCCCTCTCCAATACACGGTTTGACGCGAGGCTGAGCGTTGCGCCCAGCCTCGTAAAGGCAGCACACATCACGCATGCATTCCTCCCGAACGGACTGAGACGAAAATGTGCGACTAGAGGTTAAAATCCAAAGAGAAAACTAAAATAAAGGCCTAGGTATAGAAACAAATCGCGAGCGCTGCCTTTTTCCATTTTCTTTGTCCGCTTTCCCGCCTCCCCCATGTCAACTGTTTTACGCCTCCTTGGCCAGCCGTCCCAGGTACGCCTTCCAGGCCCTCCGACGGTACCGCTCGGCCTCCGAGGCCGGGTCTCCAGCGGCGATGATGCCGCGACCGACAATGATAATGTCAGAGCCGTTGATGCCGATGAGCTTGGCCGGCGTGTTGTACTGCTGGCCGAGGCCGTCGCCGGCAATTGCGCCGTTGCCGTTGGTGCCGTTGGTCGACTCGGACGAGCGCTCCTCCTCCGGCGAGGGCAGTTTGCAGCCGGGCGTCAGGTGGATAAAGGCGTCGGTCGGCAGGCTGTTCAGGTTCTCCTGCGCGATGAAGCCGGCCACGAAGCCGCTGTGCGCGCGAGCCGCCTCGACACAGGCCTGCGTGTACGCGGGCGACATCAAGCAGCCGGCCGACGACATCTGCGCCAGGAGCAGGATGCCACGCTGCGGCGGCGCCTCCTCGAGACCGTCGTAGACGGTGTCGTCGACATCCCGCCGCCGGGACATGTCCCCCCTGCCGGACCGGGTATCGGTGCTGTGGGGGCTGCCGGCGCTGCCTCGGCCGCCGCCAAAGCCCTCGCTGCCCGACGAGGGCATGCTGCTGTTGCTGTCGCGCGGTAGACGCGGCGAGTCGACGGGCTCAAAGTGCTGCGTCACGGCCGTCGTGATGGACACGATGCTGCTCTTGCGGCCATCGAGGGCGCGGGCCTGGTCCGCCGACATGGGCGGAAAGTTGCTGCTGCCGTCGCCGTTGCTGCCGTCGCCGGCGCTGCCGGGCCCGCTGCCGCTGCCGCTGCTGCTGGCGTCCTCGTAGCTCTCCAGCAGGGGCGTGCCCACCGTCACGGACGTCTTGACCTCGTAGTGCATCCGCTCGCGCCAGCGTGTGGCCGCGTCCGCGAGCGCCGTCACCGCCGCCACGCCGGCGTCCATGTTGACCGTCACCAGGTGCGCCCACTCAATGATGCGGGCCGTGCCGGCCGTGTACTGCTGCTGCGCCGTCTTGCCAATGTCGGCAAACTTGCGGTCCTCAAAGAGGAGGAAGCCGTGCTTGCGGCCGAGCGCGGCCAGCTGGGCGCCCGTGCCCGTGTGCGGGTTGTAATCCCAGCCCGAGACAATGTCGTAGTGGGTCTTGAGCACCACAATGGACGGGCCTGTGCGGTCGGCCACCAGGAGCAGTTCGCGGGCGGTCGACACGTCGGCGCTGAGGCAGAGGTTGGACGATTTGGCCACCATGAGCCGGAAGAGGTAGGCGGTTAGAGGGTGGGCCGTGGCCTCCGCCCGCTGCTCGAATGGCGTCGAAAAGGAGGCGTGGTGCGCCATAATAAAGAAAAGGTGAGAGAGTATGTAGCAGGGGGGGGAAAGAGAGGTGCGACGAGACAAGAGACAGGAGAAGAGACAGGAGAAGAGACGAAGAAATCTGGGGAAAGAGCTCAACAAAAGGGCAAGGGACCGGGGAAGAGGCAAAAGAGGTAATGCCGACTTGAGACGAAACCAAAAATGGGAATCCGAGGACGGACTGCTGAGAAACGACGAGACGTCAGAAGTGCAGGACAGATTTTTCCCTTGCAGACTGCCGGGCAATAGCGCTCATAACTGTGGACAATTCGAGTATAGCGGCCCTGGCGGCTAAAATTAGGTGATGACCGAAGGGGAAAGGGCAGTGGGCGAGTTATTTATACTCCGTATGCTTAAGAGCGGTGCGAGCAAATGCGGGATTCCGAAGGGGGAAGAGGGGTGCGGTGGAAGAGGGAGCTGCAGAACTCGAATGAAATTGGAAAAGAGTGGCGGGCGTTCGGGCAGTCCGAAGCGAACGGGGAGGGGGGGAGCGGAATGGCGGCGCGGAGGACTGCAGATCGGGTATGAGTACGAGCAAAAGATACATCCAGTGTTGTGTGCAGAAGGGCGGTCAAACCTGCAAAGAGATAGCAGGAAGCGTGGATATGGTACAGTCTTTTACTGTGTGTACTTGTAGGTGTGTGGCAGGCACGGGAACTAGACCCTTCGTCCTGCTTGGGTCTAAGATGTGAGACAGGGGGGGGGGGGGGGGGGGGGGGCAAGAGGAACAATCAGAGGAGGGGCGTTCACCGGCAGACGAAGCCGACGCCAAAAGGGGAAAAAAAAAAAAAAAGAGGCGCTGGCCAAGCGGCGCTGGCCAAGACGCCGGCTAGCCAAGACACCGGCTGGCCACTCGTACGGAGCACAGGAGCTGCGGGAAAAAAAAAGAGGCCAATGGCAGGGTGACGTTTGGAGGGGGTCACCCGAAGAGAGAGGGGGAAAACCAGAAAAACACCCTCGTAGCGGGAAGAGGAACTCGGTACGAAGACGGATAGGGAAGAGGACCGACCAGCATACGGCCTATGATTTTCCTTTGAGCGAGTGGGGTGACTTTCATTTGTGGGCCTCAGGGTGGCCCATAGGTGCCCATAGGATGGTCGATACGGAGCAGTCGTAGGGTGGCCCATTAAGTGGCCCAGAGTGGCCCAGAATGGTGCCCCAAACCCTGGTAAGAGAGTTTCGAGTCGGCTAGACAGGCAAGGGGGGGTCCCGACGGTGCGGTAGTATCCAGTACGACGACGCCATTGGGCCAGGGCCGATCATCTGTGCGGTGCGCACAGGCCAGGCACTGCGGACGCGGCTCGGATATGTCCTCACCGTGGACAGTGCCAGTAGCGCCGAATTCTCAACCTCGTACAGTACTAGAACAGTACTCGTACGGATCCGTGCAAACACGGCGAGCGCTATCGTTATCGTGGCTTATCGCTCAAGCCACGCCTGTTGCAGCAGCTTTCCTGTTAGCGTGCGAGCCGGCTGATCCGCCCATCTCTCCTTGTGAATTCTGCCATCACCAACACCCAGGCGCAGTGTTCCATCCTATCCTCGTCCTCGCACAGATCCGCTATCTCTGCCCCGGCTCCTCTAATCTATCCTCGCTGGAGAAGTGCCCCCCCCCCTCTCCTCCACCCTCTCTCTCACCCCTCCTTGCGCGTGCCCGCATTCCTGTTTGGTTGAAGTTGTCTTTCCCCCCCCCTTTTCTTTCTCGTTATCCCCC